>JAOPJM010526507.1:0-10364 GCA_027124095.1 Muusoctopus leioderma
GGTTTCGATATTGTCATTTTCGTTAAAATGTTATTTGGCTGCTATTTCGAGCATATATGCGTGACGAAAATATTTTTGTGATATTATCCAAGTATGGTTATGTACTAGTTTCCAACGCAATTCGATGATCGAATTGCGTTGGAAACTAGTACATAACCCCAGATTTTTCCACCGTCGTCGTCTAATCACCCCGCAGTTAATGGAAGATGGAAGAATGGATGAATGTGATTGGTTAAAATTAAATAAAATTTCAATCTTTAAAGTGTTGTAACTTTTTTATTAATATTTTGTGGAAAAATAGTTGCGATTTACGTAATTGGTATGCAAAACCACATCTGTGTAGAGAAATTCAATAAAATCGGATTCGTTGATCAAACAGTTTGTCAAACCGAAAAGATCCCTCTGTTGAGATCTTCGTTTGTTTCGATGATTTGCATTAAAAGTACATTCATTTCTACAATGGATTTCTGTCCTCTCTTCCTCCTCTATCTTCGTTCAGAAGATATCATGTGACCTCTTTCTTTCGCTGTGTGGCCTTTTTATTTAAGTGCTGTCGCCGTTTCAATTCCCTATTCAAAACATATCACTTCAATTATAGTTATTACTACTTAACCAAGTTCAGCCCTGATACAGCAGAACTATGATCAAAGTTTTCCAGCTGTGGCCAACCCGTCTTTCATTCATACATAGTATTTAGGACTACATTATCTAATATGTAGTATAGAAGTTAGTATTAGTGGTTACAGTTGTTGTTTAGCCCCAGATCAGCCCTGATACCACAGGCATATGATCAAAAGTGTTCAAGCCGTCATCATCCTGTCTTTTTTAAAGGTTTAATGTATCTAGGACTGAATTATCCTGGATAAACATGTCTCCTTCCTTTTTTTAAGACGCTAAAAGGTGTGATTTGATGGAGAGTTGACTGCCATTTCTGGCAAATCGAGCGCCCATGCAGAAGCTTCTTCGTTGACTCGTGGAAGAGCCATTTAAGAACACACAGAAACTGTTCTCTTCACTTTTCATTAATTTCTTGAGGTTTCAAAACTTTCGTCACACCTCTGCGACCAGGTCACTGACACAATTCCACAGCAACTATTGAAAATTAGTTACTGGCGAGTTTTTATAGGCCTCAAGAGTTCTCTCTTTACTTTCTCTTTTTTTTCTTTATTTTTTCTTCCTGTTTTGTTTGTTTTTGTTGAACTTTCATATATACGTGCCTGCTGTATAATTGATGTTTGACTCCTTGACATAAGTTTTAGGTTCAATTTTTCTTTTTGTTCGTCTATAAACTTATACATTTCCTTACTGCCATTCCACTTTTTCTCTCATTCTCTTGTCATGATAGTTGGTTATGAATGTACGAAGACGTCGTTTGTTATGTATATATAAAGTATGTTTGGAATATCTGCTTACAGTACAAGTCTATTGAAATCAGATTCTCGCTAAGTTGATGTATTTAACCGTATGGTAAAAAACAACAACCAAATAATAACTTAGAAATAATATAATAGATAAAATTACACACGCACGCACACATATATATATCTGTATACACATACACTTATATATATCCACACGCATATATATATATATACACACACACACATTCATACACAAATGTATATGGGTATAAAACTGATGTATGCGGGGAGAGAATATATGAACTTCTTGAGTAGGGCGCATTGGTGTTACACCATTTGGACTTATGATTAAGACTGGGTTCGCACTCTCGTATGCAGACTGATTCAGTTACCTGTCGTAGTATTGTATCATAAGGACGTAATATCCACACCGAGTCTATTGATTGAACCATCATGTTTATCTAGTTCATATTGGTAACATATGGAAATAGGTTTCTTTTCAGTATAGTTATTCCAATGCTCACTGAACCTTTCACTAATATTCCGAGCTGTCTCTCCTATGTAAGTTTCAGGGAGATTTGAACTTGATCCTTCTTGGTATTTTACATTGTATTTCTTACTTTGCAGTTGATATGTAGGTTTGTGGCACACATTTCGTAATTATGTTTAAAGGTGTACCTATCAAAAGGATAGGACATACCTGACTTTAATATTAAGATTAGTTTCTCGAGGGATTTTCTTAAAGTTATTAACTTGATTTATTGGATGTGGCATCTACAAACATTACACTTGCAAACTTATTGTTATTGTACCACGTATTGGCTTTGGCTATTTCATTATTATCTTTAACTACTCTATTCCAGAACTTCTTACGGTATAGAGGGCATATTCCATCTGCATCATTTTTTAGAATATTTTCAAACCTTTTCTTTATTCCTTTCTGAGGAGTATCAATAATATTCTGAAGTTAATTCAAGTGTTCTGGTTGTCTTGTTAAAAGAAATCAATTTTCGTCCATCTATTTAAGCTGTTGTTTAGCCCTGCTTGAGCAGACCTGTAATCAGAAGCATTTCAACAGTGACCATCCCGTCTTTTATTCAAACATAGTGCATCCAGGACCACAGTATCCAATGTGTTCTTCCATTTTTAAGACGGTAAGATGTAATTTGAGGAAGATTTGGGTGCTATTTCTAGCAGCTCGAGTGACCACGTAGGAGTAGGTGCAGGCAGTGACTCGATACTTTATGATATATTTTTTAAAGAATAAATGGTGGATTCTCCATCGATCTCAACAATGAGCATTCAGTTGTTCAACCAACTGAATTCCTACTCGTTAACTTAACGAATAAGCGGCTGAGTATTCCACAGACACGTGTACGCTTAACGTAATTCTCAGGCCGAATAAGCGTGACACAATGTGACAAGGCTAGACCTTTGAATTACAGGTACAATCCAGAGAGAAAGAGAGAAGAAATGACCCAGTACTGGACTGGTACTTTATCGACCCCAAAAGGATGAGAGGCAAAGTTGACCTCAGCAGGATTTGAACTCAGAACGCAGAGAACCGGAACGAATACTGCAAGAAATTCTATCCGACGCTCTAACGATTCTTCCAATTCGCCGCTTTTATAAAAATAATATAGTACTGATCACTGATAATTTCAAGTAGTTACTTAGCTTACAATATTGAGTCCTTGAATAATTTGGCTGACTGACATAACACACGAATCGCGGGTCGCATACGACTCTGTCTTTCGTTTCGCTTGTGAATATTTATTTATTTATTTATTCATTTATTTATATATGAAGAGGGTAGGCACATATCGTACAGCAATAGATAAGTATCCAGCTAACTGAGTTCGCGACCCATTGAAAGCTAAGTCTCACGTTATAGATCTCTGAAACAATGTTTCTCAAAGTGAGCTCCGAGAAATCCCAGGACTCCGCAAAAAATGTTGTGGTTCCATGAGATAAGGTGTCTTTTAATAAAATTTAATAAAATTGTATTTTATAAAAAAACAATGGTATTCATAATTTTCAAATAAATTCTCTAAAAAATGTTTGCTTCATTTAATGTCTTATTCAAATTAGGTCTGTAAAATATAGGCATGATTCCGCGATTGACAAAATAAGTTTGAGACCCACTGCTCTGAAGTATGTAAAACAAAGATGACCTCGAAAAGATTTGAACTCAGAATATAGACGTACAAAATTAAATATCGCAAAACATCAGGTCCATTCGGTACACTAGTTTGTTTTTTTTTTCTTTTTACAGGGCTGAAAAATTGAAACTCGAAATTACCCCACTTCCATTCTCTATCTATGATTTATAATTGAAAAGTTTGTTTCTTTTTCCTGCGAAGAAGTGTCTTCTCCGAAATGTCAAAACTCACCTAGTCTCTCGTCACATGAACGTATGGTATTTTATACAAATTTTAATTTTACTGGGGAGTGGGCGGCACAGACTTTTACTGGTTTCTTCAGATTCTAGTTTTGTTTTATATATACGTTCATTTACTTGAATTGAAAAAAATAAGATAAAACTACTGTGATCTGCAATATTATTCCTGAAAGCACTATGGGTAAATTACGTTTTGCACGCCGTGGCAGAGTCGCTAACAACAAGTTCTTGAGTTTTTTGGTGTCTTCTCTGGCCAAAGTGTTAGGTGAAGCTCGTGAGAACGCATGTCTCTTCCAAAGTGTCAGCCTCGCTATCGTTCGCGGTAATCCTGCAAGTGTATTGGGTTGGTTGCTTCCGTTGATAATAAAGAAAACATTTTTTTTCTAAAGATAAACAAAATAAGAAATCGAAAACAAATTTATTCCCTGATTATTTTATTGATGATGATGATAAAGATTGGAGATACAGAGCAAATCGCAGAACATTTTTATTAAACACACATGACTCATACATGGTACATCTATACGGTAAGTTGATAAAGATTTATTTAAGATGTGCTTTAAATCTGTGTAAATAACAGAATTATGTGAACCTTTGAGGAAACAGTAATTATATAGAAGTGAAAACACATAACATTGGAAAAACATATTTCCTCGTCCTGACTTTTATGTAAAGGATAATACTTACAAACTCAAATGTTGATCTGTTATTTTTGAAAACCCAGGGTCGACTGTTACACGCAATATAAAATAAATTTCATAATTTTTGCCAAAAATAGGGGTATCGACAGTTACATGGGATCGAATTCTACCGTAATTTCTAACATTTGCACAAGGCGACACATTTTGGAAAAGTGCAGAGTGGATTAAATTTGGCTATAGCCACCATCCTAATTGTACATATCTGATTCTTAGTCTTATCCCTTTACTAAAACAAAGTGAATATGTGATCAAGATGTCATCGTGTCTAGGATAACATTTATACTATTCCACTTCCGGTACAGGTGACACTTTGTAGACAAAGGTAATCATGATTATTATTGGAATTGTTCTTTCTGTCTTACCTTTCTTTTGTCTATATTGATTTCTTATATAGAATTTAATCGATCCAGAATATTACCGGTACTTATTTTATCGATCTCTACGGGGTGGGACAAAATTGACATGGGAAAGATTTGAACTCAGAATATAGTAGGACAAAACTAAATATCATAAAACATCAAGTCTGGTACACTATAGTTTGTGTCATCTTCTGGGTGGCATGTATTGGACATCTAAGCTAGTCATAGACACAGCTCGTTTTATCTCTTTTATACACAATTATTAACAGTATAACAGTTATTAAGGGATAAAAGACAAAGATGGCATAGGCAGGATTTGAATTCAGAATGTATAGGGATAAAACTAAATTCTTTACAGCATTTAATCCGGCACTCTATTTCTATTTGCTCGCTGCCAACTTTGTCTATATTCTAGAATATAGACAAAAAGAGATTGGCGCTGATAAATAGAGAGGTTGCCAGCTTAGTTATTTTATAGTTGTATCTGGCTCGCTGTTCTATATCCAAGTCCCACCAGTGTGGTTTTTATTTATCCCCCACACAAGAACGATAGAGTCATTCCTTAATATTTCGTGATAAGAAGTATCTATCAACAAACAATCAGCTCTACTAACTTCAGTGGATGTAGAAATAGAAGTTGTCGCCTTTCTATGAGGCATTACCGGAGTAAATTAAATAATTGTTTCTAATTTAGGCACAAGGCCAACAATCCCCAGTACTTGACTGGTACTTTATTTTATCGACCCCGGAAGGATGAAAGGCAAAGTTGACCTCGGCGGGATAAATAATGACAACTAAGAATTCAACCCGAGTCACAGATACAGTTTGCGGGGACTTTACGACATACGCTATGGCACTTATCACGACGATAACACAAGTAATTATAACAAGTTAGTGGAATCAGTCAATTCCAAATAAAAAGGGTTTTGTTATCTTAGGCAAAGAAACCATTATTATTGATATGGTTAGTTAGTGAAGCGATAAGTTCGCAGCGTTATGTCCCTCTGCCATGGTTTCAATTCACTGTTACAATTGTTTCATTTAGTCTTATCTTACTAATACTCTTGGGAAAAGTATGTCTGTCCTAATTCCCGAGTTTATCTCATATTTTAATAAATTACCGCTACTGTTGTTGTTGCTGGAGCAGATGTTGGGGTTGTTCGGTGAACAAATCTAGATGCTTCAGTGACGAGAATATTTTACTTTGTTAAACATTCATATCGTATTAATAAGGTTTTCGTGTCACAAAACTCAAAATATAAATAGCTCGTAATTAGAACTAAATGAATAGGACATCACGTGTTATAGAAAATAAATAGGTTGTATATTTTAACTGCGATTTCCTCTTTAGGGAAATGGGAGGAATGTTTATAATGTACATTACTGGTACTGTAGATAGTATCACAAAGGAAAAATGACGAAGTCAGTTGTGAGAGGAAGGAAGAAAAGTAGCTTTTCTCATCCGTTAGTAACGAACGCTCTTGCTCAAATTCAAGTTCGTTACACCACCATTAACGGAGAGCAGCACGTGTTTCCCTTAACTTCTTGGTAAAGCAATAATGATAACGATTAGAGAACTTCTCACAAATGAAATGAATTTATTTTTCTCGCATAATAAATTACAATAATATGAAGTAAATACAACTTCATTTATGACTCGAAGAATATGTGTGTAATTGTTCTAGAATCAAATTGTACAATATAAAACAGAAATACATAATACAGAACTTGCTATAAATATAAAGCAACATATAACTTGATTTTAAAAGCAGTTATAAACAGCTAGTTTTAAACATTGTATAAGAAGAATTATTAAGGAATACAGATTACCAGTGTTTAACTCAAAGAATAAAAAAAATTAAGATTTCCATTGATAAACATGTGTTCGAGAATAATTATTAAGAAATAAAGATTATAAGCATTTAACTTAAGGAATCAAAAAGTTTAACCTTAACATTGGGTCACATGAAAATATCTGTTATCGTCAACTTGATCAGACATATAAAAGGCAGTATTAACAAAGGTCATAGAAAAGTATCTTTCGATTTGTCAAAACTGACCACTCGAAAACACTGTAACTGATTTAAAGTTTGTGCACACGGCACGCAATAAATGTGTGTATATATACATTTGTGTGTGTATGTGTGTGTACAACTGTTTTTATGTATACCGACATTACGTGTACAATAGTTTGTGTGTGTGTGAGTGTGTATAACTGCTTGCACGTGTACATACACTCGTGTATATATAACGAAACCAGTTGTTAACCAACGTTGCTATAAACAAGCTTATGTGTGTATATGTGTATCACAGAATATATATAATTATGTGTGTGTGTGTGTCACAGAATATAGATATTCACTACACCTTCTCATCATCAATCTTTTTGGGTAGGGAGTGAACTTAAACTGTTCTCTTTGAGCCACCTCTCCTCCCATCATCATAGACAATTTCCTGTGCCCCCCTAATCAGCATCGTTGATGGTTATCGTTAGTTTCTTCAGGTCTTTTTGGATGAATCATTTACATCCAGGTATTTTCCCGTACTCTTTTGTATACTTTCCATGCTATTGCAACTGCAATTTAAGTGTAAAATAACACAAATTTAACAAACAACGATATTTTACAATAATCAATATGTTCATAACAGAAAAACAAGCCTGAACATGCTATAATAGGTACATTGTTGTTTATTTGTTGTTGTTGTTGTTACTATGTATACGCAGGTCAGCTCTGATCGAACGGTCATGTGTCAGGTAGATGGTCTGTTGAACGACTAGGTGTGATCCGCAGATACAGCGCTGCAGATATACCATACGTCCATACCTCCACCTAGTTGAGAAGCACACTGCGCACTCCGACATGCTGTGGCTTACTGTATGGGGTGCAGTGTGATAATCTGGGCATGTGGTGACATTTACTCGATTGACGAGTCTGTTCCTGTATTTCTTTAGGGTCTTGTGGTAGCTACTGTGAAGGTTAGCAAGGTGGACTCGGTTAGAAAGACATTGTTGCTGTTCATCTACACTTATTCCCTGGTGGTGGCCATCCCACCATAATGCTTAGGTGAATGCTGTTACTAATCATATGTATGTATGCGTTTTACGTTAAGTGGAGAAGTAGTTGTTGTTGTTGTTTAGCCCCAGGTCAGCCCTGATTGAGAAGACCTATGATCAGAGGTGTTCCAGCCGTGATCATCCCGTCTTTTTCCTATGTACAGGGAAACCAGGACCACAGTAGTAGTAGTAGTAGCAGTAGTGGCGGTTGTAGTAGTAGTGGTGGTTGTAGTAGTAGTGGTTGTGGTTGTAGTAGTAGTAGTGGTGGTTGTAGTAGTGGTGGTTGTAGTATTGGTGGTGGTGGTGGTTGTTGTAGTAATAGTGATGGTGGTGGTTGTAGTAGTATTGATGGTAGTAATAGTAGTGGTGATGGTGGTTGTTCCTCTATCATCTCCACCAAACCTTCCACATACCATACTCTCCTATAATTTAGTTCTTCCTTTCTTTCATTTAATGAATAAAAGAATTTTGGGAATGAAACAGGGTGGAACTAATTGTTTAACAGTAAATTACATGATATGTTACTGTAAGGGGTATGGGGAATAAGATGGTCGAGTGGATAGGGAGTCAAACAACCCATTGATGTATTGGGGTTCGCATCCTTCCCATTATTGTTAGATTGCACAACTGCAACGCTTGCTGATGGAGCTCTCTTAGACCCATACTCTATCAATTCTGGTGTTCCCCAAGGTTCGGTTTTGTCCTCCACATCAACAACCTACTCGGCGTCACCGCCAACAACACCCACTCCTACGCAGAGGATAACTCCCTTCATTCCTCCCAAACCTTTCGCATCCAAGCGTCATTCACATGCAACCTAGACACCTCACGCGAAGCCTGTACTGACTCCATGAACAGAGACCTTGAAAACATCCTCCAATGGGGTTCATGCCAATCTTGTCCCCTTCAACATCACAAAAACACAATCACTACACATATCAAGAAAACAATATCATACCACCCCACCAAACATGAACAGCACGCAACTAGAAACCTCGAGGTCACTTCAAATGCTAGACCCCGCCATCAATGAGGGTCTCTCTTGATGAACGCACATCCTCAATTTAGCACAAACTGCATCACAAAGGCTGGCCTTCCTCTTCAGAGTCAGAAAATGCTTCAGCTCCAACAACTGCTAACCCTCTACAACGCTCAGGTGGGACCAACAATAGAGTACTGCTCCTACATTAACAACATCGATCTCACCGCCAACATACCTCACTGTCAACGGTCAAGTACCTATACAGTGTTGTAGAGTTCCCTGTATTATGTCCATGGTCAAGTCACTTAACTATCAACCATCCAGTCTACCTATCTGCTAGTAGGTATCATAGTGTAGTATAGATCAGATGTAGTTCACTGTACTATGTCGATGATCAAGAGCCGAAAACACCCAACTGTAAGTAGGTACCACAGTATGGTATAGTTCACTTTTACTGTGTCCATGGCCAAGATACTTAACTGTCAGCATTTCAGTACACCTAGCTGTAAGTAGGCACCACATAGAAAACCTTCACTCACCAACACACAACAACCACTATCCCACTGTCGTACTATAAGGCGTATCGTTCTGTAACTTTTACTACTATTACTACTACTACTGCTGCTGCATCTGGACTACCAAGCTGTGTACCACCACTACTATATTTTTAAAAAAGGGGAACAGTATAGAACATTTCCAACAAAGATTCTCCTTTGCAAATAATAGCCAATGATAAAAGACTTTATATATACACACATATACATACACATACATACATATATATACATATATGTGTGTAAACGTGAGTTGTCTGTATGTGTGTCCGCGTTTTATTCAGAAACTACAAAACGAAGACCCAGAAAATTATTCGCCATCTCACAAGGAAGGTTTGCATAACATTTATTTTGATATATAAAGCAGCAATATTTTTAAATTCAATTTTTTAAATTTCCATATTCCTATCGAAAAATCTGACCATTTTGTCTTAAAATTATCTCTCTTCTTCTGCTCTATAGAGAAAGAGACAGGATGAGAGAGGGAGCGAGAGAGAGAGATAATGCATAAGAGAACACGAAAAAGAAAATCTGAGAAACTTGTATAGAGAGAGATAAAGAATGAGAATCACACATGAAGAGAGGGGGGGGGTATAGATAATGATAGAGATAAAAAGATACAGAGAGAGGGGATGGTGAGTCTTCATATATGCGACAAATCATGTTGGTGTTTCAATCTACTTGCGTATTCTCGAGCCAACGTGGGAGCATCTAAGTAATCTCTCGACCTGCTAGATATAGTAGCCAAATCTCTTATACCACATCATTATAGTCTTTTAAGATAGAAGAATGACACGCTTATTAATATAGACCTCCAGACATTATACTCTTTCACTCTTTCACTTGTTTCAGCCATTGGACTGGGGCCATGCTAGGGCACCGCCTTGAAGTCGATTAGATCGACCCCAGTACTTTTTGAGTCTGGTACTTATCTTATCGATCTCTAAGCCG
>JAOPJM010526525.1:0-10364 GCA_027124095.1 Muusoctopus leioderma
TATTATTATTATTATTATTATTATTATTATTATTATTATTATTATTATTATTATTATTATTATTATTATTATTCCAGTTTCTGGTAAACATCGTTGTTCTTTTGTGGGGGGTGCGCCTCCTCACACAAAAGTGTTATATTGCTGTTCTGCAGAACATCGTCCTCGCTACTGCTATAATCGTTTCTTTGAGGAGGGGACAACTCCTCACATGTTTTGAGGGCTTTCTCTTGGGGTTCGTCTTTCTTTTCTGTTCTTTCCTTTTCCCCTGCACTGCGCCCTGGTCGACTCGTCGCATGAAGATGGAGTGCCGTCACATGCCGCCTCCACTACAGTGCGGGGCGCCGGGTCCGTGGATGAGACAACCTCCTCCACCATCTGCGGACTGGGAGAGTTCGTCTTGGAAACGTGTACCTCCAGAACTGGGGCTGAAGTGGATTCCTCAGTGACTTCCGGAACTCTAATCCTCCTCCGCTTTTCAATTTCTTTAGGGCAGAAAGCCCTCAGATGGCCTTTACTGCCACAAGTATAACAAGAAGGCTTTTTGCCCTGTACTACCACTCTCCACGGTTTGGTATCCACACCCATGACAGGGCAGAGTTCCGGAATGGTTATGTGATATTGAAGGGTCATACGAACTCGGAAGTACATAGTGACCCCTCCCGACCATATATCATTTCTTATTACCTCTGCACTCACCGCCTGCCCATATTGCTCCACAAAGCCGTGAACCAGCCAGCCAAGGGGAGAGATTACCATCAATGCCCCTGACTGAAACTCTAGTATTTATTTTCCCCATATATTGAGGGACTAGTTTGTGGCTAGGGGTGTGCAGCACAATTTGAGCTTGTTGTTCCGCTTCGGCCTGGGCCCTGAAGTGCACGTTTATGGTCCCGTACGATTTTCCCCAGTCTATGGATGTTATGGTATTCCATACATCCTGTTGCTGCTTCGACGGCAAGCTGAACTCCCCGCTGCATTTCCCGAGGCATATATACGTGAGCATTTTTTTGCCTGATCTTGGACATATTCCTCGGGTAGACTCACGGAGAGTCTGTTTATGAAGTGTTTCCACAGCTTTGTCTGTTCTTGGGATTCAGCTAAATACAGAAATATTTTGTTTGCTGTAACATCAGCAAAGCTGTTTTGTATTTTATCTGTGTGTGTTCGTTTAACTTTATCATATTATTGTTACTGTTAGTGTTCACTATCTGTGCAAAACTTATTTCTGTACTGTTATTATTTTTCAAAATTTTTGTTGACGAGTAACAACGTTCTCGTCGTGTATATTTTGGTGGGCGTGTTCGCCAGCCTTTACTTTTGTAGCCATTGATTTTTAAAAGGCAAAAGGAAATGCAAAATATAACACAAACTTCAAAAAGATGAACCTCTCGGGGATGTCACTAAAGTACTTTACGGGTACCTTGTTTATCGACTCCAGATGGATGAAAGGCAAAGCTGGCCTCGGTGGGGTTTGAACTCAGAGCGTAGCGAGCCGGAAAGAATACTGCAAGGTATTCTGTCCGACGTGCTAACGATACAGCTAATCCACCAACCTCATAATAATAATAATAATTATGATAACTTCATTGGCCACAAGGGCCCCAAAACATTAAGGACGATAAAAACAGACAAGTACAGTGGGGGTTTACAATGAAATCGAGTAAAAATATAATAACATTTAACAATTAACAATAAAAAAGGCAAACAACAGGATTCTCCAATAGGGGGGAAGCGCCACCCAGAGGTAACCAAGGAACCCCACACATCCTGGAAACCCCGATCACGAAGGGTATCACAGGCTAGTGTCCCTCTCTTATCCATTCCCTCCAGCCTACAGGTACCGAGCTGCAAGCCCACCGACTTGTCCTGGTTAAGTTTCGCTCCTATCATCGTTTCGTATTCCTTTAGAATGATGCCTCGATTTCCATGGTGTCCGACACCATTACGTTGACGTCGTCCACATATGCCGACACATATTCTCCACGTTGCAGTTCGAAAGGGTTGCCCCTCAGCACCTCCAGTTTCCGCAGTAATGGCTCGAGAGCCAGCACATACACAAGTGATGAGAGAGGGCTTCCCTGATGGACCGAGAACGCCTGATACGAAACGGTTCCGAAAGGTAACCGTTTACTTTGACCTTCGAGCAGATGCCACTGTACATTGAAGCGATCCAGCTTCTGAAGACGGGACCGAAACCAGCCGCCCTGAGGACAGCCGCCAAATATCGATGTTCCTATCGAAATCTTTCGATTGATCCAAATTGATCAGAGCCCCACCGAAGCCAGTTTGGTTATCCACCCACTCT
This sequence comes from Muusoctopus leioderma, assembly GCA_027124095.1. Classification (NCBI taxonomy): domain Eukaryota; kingdom Metazoa; phylum Mollusca; class Cephalopoda; order Octopoda; family Octopodidae; genus Muusoctopus; species Muusoctopus leioderma. Next base: position 2,306 of record JAOPJM010526525.1, read on the forward strand.
ATGACGTATTGCGTGAGGTGGAGGTTGTCATGTATAGATCTGTCCGGGATCGCGCACGTCTCCGCTTTCCCGATCAGACTATCCACGACATGCGCCAACCTCTTCGCTAACACATTGGCCAAAATCTTAAGCTCTGTGGTCAACAGACGTATTGGCCAGAAATGATCAATCATGTCCCCCTTGTTCGGTTCCTTCCTTAGCAGTGCCACTACTCCTTGGCTCACAGAACTGGCAATTCTCCCTCTCTGCTGCCAGTTGCAGTAGACGTCTGCGAGGAGGTCGCCGAACAAGCCTAGCATGCGAACCTAAAGCTCGTAGTGTAGACCATCCAAACCAGGCGATTTGCCCCTCGAACAACCACTCATCGATTCCCGTATTTCTTCAGCTGTTATCGGCTGTTGGCAGCTCTCCGCATCGTTCACCGAGAGTCGTGGCAGGCCGTCGCGGTAGGCATTAAAGTCCACCCCTGTGTCCGACCGGCCACTCAACCCGAACAGTTGAGCAAAGTGCAGCTGTAAAGGCACACCCATCTGCTTGGAACACAGTAGCAGGCGACGATCCCGGTCCGTCGGAGACCGAATTGTGGCTGTGTTGCCACGTTGCATCTCTGCCCCCCGGGCCCATCGAACGGCTTTCGTTCCTTCATGCTTTAGTGCACGTGCCTTACATCTGACAACTCAACCTTCGTGTTTCGTGCTGAAGAAATGTTCAAGGGCCATTCTCGCCGCTAGCACGTCGGTCGCGATGCCTTTCCTAATCGCCTCTTCTAATTGACTCACTTACTCCCCCTCTAATCTATTTCTTTCTATCAGTAGTTCCTTGCTAAAACCTATATATTCTGTTCTAATCGGCCACCTTAGCGCGCCCCGCCACCGGTTGTTGACGATTGCCCCTGTCAACGACCGCCTAACTGAATTTCTAATACGGTATCTGTAAGGTTGGTGCGCCAGGAAAGACGCGTTCAGCTTCCAGCTACCAGGTCCTTGTCTATTACGCATATCTAGGTCGACCGCACATATCACAAATGTGTGGTCTGTGTAGCCGACAACTTTGAATTGTGGACAACCTCTACTATCCCTATATGCTAGCCTACAGAAAGCTCCATCTAAATACGATCTGGATTACCTGATGCTGTTTCCCGTGTCCACATTGGCGCATTCGGGAAATCCAGTCGGTACCAGTCAGACAGTTGGAACCGACTGTGCAGTTTTGCGAGGCTTTTGCACACCCCTCTATTATCAGCTAGCCCCATACAGTCCAAACATGCATCCAAGATGGCGTTCCATTCACCCACTAGCACTAAAGAACGGGACGTTCCCAGGAAAACCTCTAGACGCCTGAAGAAATCTGGTCACCCTGCCACTAGACTGCAGACACCACCTTCGCTACCGTTCACGTCCAGGACCACCAACGTACCATCCAGGTGCAGGAAGATCGTCCGTACCTCGATATCCAAGGTTTCCCGAAAAAAACACAGCCACTCCACCACCACCCATTCTGGGCCGACTAAGACATGCATACACATCGTAGCCGTCAAAGATGGGCGCCAGTGTGCGCGTTTCGGAAACCCTGGTCTGACTGACTGCTACCACATCTATATGTAGTGACTTGAGGTCGCTGAGCAGGTGACCCTGCTTCCAGAGTGACCCCAGATCACGTGCATTTACGCAGTCCACTTTCAGAGCTGCCATGTTGGTAGGAGAGAAGGAAAAGAAAAGAGGTCACCTACCTTAATGGTTTTCCTGTTTGGTGAACGGGAGTGTCCACCTCCATGCCCGTCTGGGGTTCCTTGGGACAGTTTTTAATTAGCTTGTTGGAGGCCGTGACGTTGGCGTTTCCAACGTCGTAAGGGAGTCTCTCTTTTATTTGTGTATAGGTTTCCACAGGGAGCCTGATAATGTTTAGGTCTTTCGGGACTTGCTCTCTACTTGTGTGTAATGCCTCCCCCTCCGTCTGAATGCCCCCATGTGTGCTATGGAAGACAGCAGTTCTTTGTTTTTCGTCTTACCAACACAAAGTTGGGTGGAGGCTAGATTGCTTGTTGTTGTTGGGAGTGGAGTTGTGTGTTCGTTTGGTGTTGTTGGGGTCGTGTGTTTGTCTGCTGGAGTTGCACTTGTGTGTTTTTGTGGTTGTGTTTGTGTGCTTTCTTTGTGTTGCTGTTGGTGGAGGTGGTGGTGGTGATGGTGTATTTGTTGTTGTTGTGAATGTCGTTGTCTATGAGTAATTGGTTTTTCTTGGTTCCCCCGAACCGCAAGATGAGGTTCCCGAGTCGGATATTCCGATTCGGATGGGAGTAGGGGTATGTTTGTGTGTGTGTGTGTGTGTGTGTGTGTGTGTACGAGTATATGTCTATGTTTGTGCATGTTGGGGGGTTAGAGAGGGGAAGAGAAAGAGGGAGTTCTGGGTTGGGGTTTCCCCTGGGTGGTGGGTTTAGTTGTTGATGGTGATGTTGCTGTTGTGGCAGTTGTTCTTGCTACTGCTGCTCCTGACAACCCTGAGTTGCGGGTGTTGTTGAAGCTGCTGCTGTTGCCGTTGTCACGGCCCCTGCTGCTACTGCCGGTGACGCCTCTGTTGCTGTTGTTGTCGTTGTCACTGGTGTTTTTGGTGTTGATACAGATGTTGTTGTTTTTGTTGTTACTCCTTTAATTTTTGTTCTTGCTGCTGTTGCTGTTGCTCCCGCGGTTGTTGCACGTTGTTGTTGCTGTTGTTGCGGCGATGGTGTCAGCAGCAGTGGGGCTCTCGTTTCCCCTACCTTCTTGTGCTTGTGTGGGCAGAAGGCTATCAGGTGGTCGGTGGCACCACACAAGTGGCATCTTAACTTTCGGCCCTCCATCCACACGTGCAGCTCTCTCCATTCAGCAGGGAGATGTGGTCTGGGATTCTCTCCAGATTCTCTGGCTTCACAGGGATCAGGATTTGCAGAGTGTCACTCCTCTCTAGCACCACACATGATACGATCCACCACAGATCGAAACCTGGTGGGATATCCTGCATTTTTATTTTGGCCCTTCTTCTGCCCATCTACATTGGGTGGAGGGGGAAATCTTCACTCAGCAAGTGGACCACGGAGTGTTGCAGTGCGAGGGCCTCAGTCATGAAAAGGACCTCTACGACGCCGTACTGCTTGGCCCTGGACACGTACTGAATGTCCTGCCATATTCCTTTTGGTGTATTTTTTACCTGTGCATTCGTCGCCGTTTCTAGACGACGGCTCTTCGAAGAGATGCACCCGTAGTAAATTGTTCTCTTCGCTATCTCTTCTCTTATTTCAGGTGGCGGTGCCAGGATGGTTTTCCACCCTTCTATTGTTCGATATCGGGTGGTATCTTCGGGCCTTGCCCTCTTATACTCTAACGAGAGTTTCAAAAGCTTCCGATGCGAAACCACTCTTGCAAAGGAGGCTTTTCTCGCGGAGCCGCCGTTGTTGTTGTTGTTTGTGGCATTGTCATTTCGGCCTCATTTGCGGCATATCGTTGAAGAAGGTTTTGAAGCTAAGAGTACTCACTCCACTGGTTCATCCATGTTGCTCGGGCAAGTGCCACTGCATAGTTGCACAAATCAGCTCGGAATCACCGGATACAAAGGGCCATTCTTGCCGCTACCACTATGGTTGCGAAATATTTTCTAAATGCCTGTTCTAAATGAAATAACAAATCCCATTCTAGTCTACTACTTTCACTGCTAATTCATTATTATACTTATTGACTCCACTCTGAAATTCCTTTTAAACACCATAACACCATGTAATCTTTATAATTACCCTCATCAATTAGCGCAAGACTGGCTCACTAATCCAGTACCAATAGACTTATCACACGCAACAAAACCTGCATTCGGCTTCTATCAAACGAGTTTCTCTATTGGATGACCGAACAGATCATATACCTGTCATTTATGTTGCCAACAACGCGGAAATGTGGACAAATTTCACGCTCCTTATCAAGTATCCTAACAAATACTCAATCTATATACCTATTCATATATGATCTAGATGACACATTGCAATTTGCTGTAGATCACGTCTGCGCATCCGAGTAAACCAATCGACATTTGTTAGACATATGTAAACGCTCGAGCAATTTGAGAACCTTTTGCATCCCCCTCTCCTGGGCGTGAAGGCCTGCCGTTTCTGGTATGCTTCTAAGATACTATTCCAGTCACCGACTAATATTGATGAGTGAAATGTACCACAATAATCTACATGCACAGGAAATGATCTGCTGTCCTGTCCCCGCCGTGTCAAATACTGCTTCCAGTCTTAGAGCACCTGTTTGTGGTGTAAGTCGAATAAATCGACCCCAGTACGTGACTGGTACTTTGTTTATCAACCTCGGAAGGGTGAAATGCAAAGTTCATATCGGTGGAACTTGAACTCAGAACGTAAAGTGCTGAATCTAAACGATGCAGGGTGGGATAACAGATGTTATAAAATTGAGTGATTAAAAGTTAATAAAACATATAAAAAACATAAGAATATTATTAAACACAAACTGTTCTATCATAGGCAACAGCTGAGGAATTTGGAGGAGGGGAACAGTTGATTATATTAAGCCTAGTATTTGACTGGTAATATATTTTTCGACCCATAAAGGATGAAAAGCGTAGTTGACCTTGGTAGGATTTGAACTCAGATCGTAAAGTTCCGGAACAAATACTGCAAGATATTTTGTCCGATACTCACCACCAATATATTGCATTATTATATGCTAATAACAACCGCTTCTTTTGACATTGATTTGATAATATCTATGTTTGAATCACAAAGAAAATATATCATAGCCTAGAGTAAGCTTGAGTATGTATGAAAATAAATGTCAAGAAATATATAAATGGCAAATTAATGTCTGAATAATTTAAAAAAGAAACATTTCGTGATTTTCAGAATCAGTTTTCATTAGCAAATAATTATTGAATTCAATAATTAAACCAAATTTGACAACATTTGCCGAGTTATAAGTCAGAGCGACAAACAAAATCAAATATACTGATTGTAAATTAATTAATTTTCAAACTAGTATCAGATTCCCCCAAAAATAACAAGACAAACCAGTAGTCAGACAACTTGGAGTTTTGTAGACGATACAAAAAAACAATAACACAAACAAACAAACAAATAAACTGCATTAATCATAACAGTCGAGTTTAAAATTTAAATTTCAAATACGCACATAAAATATGTGACAAATGGACATAAATCAAATATATAAAAATAACACCCCTTTTGGAAGATGAAAACAAAATGTGATAAAAAAAGAGAGAAAAGTTTGGAATATAATTCGATTTGTCGAAGACATACAGATATAAGAAAAATAAAAAAAAATTTCGGAATGTTTAATGAAAACATACAACGATTCTTCGTTTACGTTATTGTAATATATTTTATCTATACATTCAATTATACAAACATATATGTGTTTGCAACAATAAAGATACGCTTACATACACATAAGTACATGAATGAATGTATTTATGTATGTATGTATGTATCTATGTATCTATGTATGTATGTATGTATATTCATACATACATGAATACATACATACATACATACATACATACAGGAAAATCAATGTATATATGTGTATTTGTTCACGCTACAGTTTTTCATGTACTTGGAATAGAACAAAAGTGTAAATATACCGCATAGAATTTTGTTTACCCTTTATACTCCGTCTTGGTAGAATGACGTCAGTATGAAATTAACGTAATGCGGGATAGTTAGGGCGCCTCTGCTCACACATCTGGGATAGTGTAGCTGCAACCTACTCAGACAACTTAGACTGCATCCAAAGAATGGCCACTCGACTGATCGGCATGAAGTCGTTCACCAACATACTCTATCTACTCTCTCTCTCTCTCTCTCTCTCCCTCTGTCTCTCTCTCTCTCTCTTTCAGCCTTTTATCTCGATAAATCAATGCCCTCTGCTCTTCGTTAGCCTCGTGCCACCGGTACACATGCACCCCCGACTGACTCAATTGTCTCCCCTCCTCTCGTCCCCCATATTGTGCTACCAACTCCACAATAACCACTACACCCATTCCTTCTACAAATACATCCATCTGAAATATATTCTTGCACCTAGTATTTCCTGTAGCCATAGACTGCAACTGTTCAATCTCACCGGTTTTGAAGGATCTGCAAGGGCTATAGACATAGCCCCTTCTTCCAAACCTGCACCCCGCCAAAAACATAAAATAGAATAAAACAGTAACAACTTTATGCCAAGTGCTATGCTGTTCTTCAAAATCAGAAAATAATTCATTGTTTGTATGGTTGTAATCTGCATGAGATATGCGGATGTTTGGATAGCACTGTTTCTCCCTGTAGAAATTATTTTTGGTATTTTCCTGCTTCAAAAAATCCTCTCCCAAAAACTGGCATTCACCGGTTCTTCAACAACACAAACCCTTCAGCACACTGCTTTATCTCTCTGTCCCTTCTGCAACTATCTCAATGATTTATAATCCTCTAGACATGGGAGCTGTGTATCATCTCACCCAAGACGAAGTGGTGCATATCTCAACAGTCTTCTCATTCCGTTTGTGTACCACCCACAAATTCGTAGTAATAAAATCGCTGAAATCCTTCCTCCTAAGAAATGCAAACGTGTGCTAGATCTGTCTTGCTGACGACTCACTATAATGTACGTAGTTTCTCGATGAAAATGAATTGCATGGATCTCGTTAACTAGCGGGGTACATGCCAAATAAATGAACACTTCTTTCTTGAATCAAATAGTAAAAGGAACATTTCACTGAAGATTTATTTCCTTATATGTGTAAAGGAACTGAATTTTGTGGCTCACGAGTAGTTCATACGCTTAAGCTTATGAAGTTCAAACATGGTATCGTGATTGCATGTAAAATCGTTGGCATTTCACCCTTCATTCATTAGTAATCTTTAGTAACCTTACCTATGTCACTGATTTGCTATTCATGTACATTGAGTGTTGAGAATATGATCCGTAAACAGAAAGCAATCGATTCTGGGACAATATCTAACTTGGTATTGCTCATATCTTAAACAAAAGATATGAAAAACGTGGATAATGATGACCCATCATTTTGTATTTCTGAAAATTGTTTTAACCACTTAACCATCTATTTTATTTTTTAAAACTAGTAAAAATAGAACATGTGGAGGCCGAGATAATTCGGGAAAATTCGTTAAGTGGTTAACAGTTAAGACAAATTCCAATATTTGCATTTCAATTCCTAAAAATATAAGAAAATTATGTACTATTATAATTCTAACATCGACGAAATTACATGAATGTAGGAAAAGATAGAAGTATCAAAGTATCTTTTGTAATATAATAGTATCTAAAATACTATTGATAGTGAAGACTAAAAATGAAATTGATTGAGTGGAAACGATAGTTCTTTCTAGTTCATTTGAATTATTATTCTAATGTGGTAATAGAAAACCTTAACCATTTTTACAATGCAAGAATTGTTAATGAAATCGATATAAGGAATAGATTGTTGGAAAAGTAAAATCCTAGTTGAATCACGTACACCATTAGTGCTCATATATTAAAACACTAGAGGACTATAGAGAAATAGAGTAATAAGAAGGCGGCGTAACATGTAACATGTGATTTCAATTCCATATAATTTGTATACAATAGACACAAAAACCTATACGCATATTTTGTATTATAGCCAATTGCTGGACAGATTGTGATCAGATTTATCCACGAATGGGTGATAGTTCATATTGATATTTGGCAGTTGAGAAAATAAGAGTTATTTATGTCATGAAGTTTCCAAATATGTTAAAGAATCAAGTGAAATAGCATTAATGTAAATGGAACATAGTGTGCGGTCACGATTTAAGACTTATTTACATCGACGCTACACCCAAATCATACAGACACAAATGTGTAACAATAACCTATCATGGGATAAATTTCAAATATATAAGCAAGCTGTTGTAGCGTCATAATGTGAAGGTTCTTCGCTATCAACTCCACCGGATGGCCTTTTTTCGGTTGATTATCCGACAAACATCAGACCAATGAAAGATATTCCATTGTAGGCCTTTGCCAGAAGTAGT
>JAOPJM010526555.1:0-10362 GCA_027124095.1 Muusoctopus leioderma
ATATATGCTTTATAAAGTACTCAATGTGTTTTGAAGAACGTGTTCGTTTATTCGAACATAAAGCCTCACATCGTCGCTTCTCTGAGGTACCTGTTCCTACGTCGTTCTTCAAGATGGCCCGTTAAGAATTTGAACCTCATATCAGTCACCTTGAAGAACGTCTAATGAACGAAAAACATTTCAGTAGCGACGAAGTGAAGCTTCAGCTTCTGATGAATGAATGAACACACACACGCACACACACACGCACGCACGCACGCACGCACACACACATACATACATACATACATAGATACATACATACATACGTTATGTTATATAGTACTGTATACTCGCCTGTATTCATTTCCTCTTTCGCATGTGTATCTGTACAAAACTGATTAAATATACACATACATGAACTCGTATGCGTGTGTGTTTGCTTGTTATATTTAAGACGGCAAACCCTTTCAATACGACCGAAGCAAGTGACATCCGTTTTATACGAAGGAATTCGAACGATTGCGGTAGAAATATTGATTTCTTTTGACTTGTTAAGAGATCAATTTCTTTGAGAGGAAAGAAGCTAGTGTAGCAGATTGAATCAATCTCAGCAACGAGCGTCGTAGATTGGTGATGGACTCCCAAGAAGCCAACTCTGTGCTTGAAGCTCGATTCTTCATTAAATCATTTCAATATACTTATTTCTCGTACATACAAGTTATGGTCCCAGTCAATAACCCGGCTTGGATACGCTTTGTTGGGTTGACTGACTCTCAATGCATTATATAGAAACGAAATTATCGACGATGATCCAACGAACTATGAACAGTTACGGATCGCCTTTATTATCAAGGCCGTGTATTGGCAGAATCAGTGTAGTAGTGTCAATTAAATATCATGCGCTATTTAGTTGCGTCCCTTTCGTTCCGAGTTCAAATTTCGCCGAGGACGACTTTGCCTTTCATCTTTCCGTGATGATCGATTAAATCAAGTACTGGTATCAATTTTGATTGACTAACCCTTCCCTCCATATTTGTGGCCTTGTGTTTATATGTTAGAAAACGACTTCCCGCAGAAATAAAAGACATTGCTGTCACCGTCGGTGAGAATTAAACTTAAGGTGTTGATGTGGTCGAGCGAAAGTTAAATGCAATAAAGGATTTGGAGCGGTGCTCTACAGTTTTTTTCTCTCAAGTTTAATTAAGTAGGAGCACAAGGCAGTGAAGACGGCCAAGACATAGAACGTAGGAATAAATCAATTATTATATCAAGTTCGATACCACACGATTTCTTTTTTACTGTTTAGTTTGGAGGGAAGGCAGTGCCCATCACCTTTTTTCATGGCCTGGACTCCGAGACCGGATACATAGCCCGAATGCTTGCAATAGCCTGGACTCTGCTAAAGACACCACAGTGCCAGGTGGGGCTATTAAACCGGGCAGCAGGCGACGGATTAAGCTTATCACCCAAATAGACAACGGCGGGATTTGAACTCAGAACGCAAGAGTCAGAATAAATGCCGCGAGGCATCTCGTTCAACGCTCTAACGATTCAGCCAGTCTGCCGCCCTAGACTGGTACTTTATTTTTTTACCCACCGAAAGGATGAAAGGCAAAGTTCACCACGGCGGAAATTGAACTCGAAGCGAATACTGTAAGGCATTCTGTCCGACGCGCTAACGACTCTGCCAATTCGCCACTATTTATCGCCGATTTATCTGACTCTATAAACTAAATCGACTATACAGTGTCTTGTAATAAAACAAAACAATAAAGAGAATTGGTTTTATTGTAAGCCGAAAACAAACAAACACACTAACAATTCTATGAAAAAGGAAGACAACCAAACCGATGGGTAAACAGAAAACATACGGTGTGAAAATTATGTATATGAAATACTGGTAATTCCGAATTTATTGGTTTCTAAGTATAGATGAATAAAGTCACAGATCTTAAAATATGATATTTACAATTTTACTACGCATCGGTGTAAATGGGTCGATAAATTACTTCAAGTTATATCTGACTACTACTATACGGAAATCAATTAAATCTAAGTATTCTTCCATTCCTTCACTAGTCTCAGAACTGCGGTCTTGCTTGAGCAAAGCTTTCAAGGGGTTTTAGTCTATATAAAACGACCCCAGTACTTTTTTTAAAATACATATTTAATAGATTTCGTAAAGGAGAAATGACATACCCGGAGATTCACTGGCAGAATCGGTAAACTGTCGGGCAAAATGTCTTGCAATAATTTAGTAACGTATCTTTACGTTCTGTGTTCAAATCCCACCCAGGTTAACTTTGCCTTTCAATAATTCGAGAGTTGTAGAAATAAGCACCTGTCATGTATTGGAATCGATTAATTCAACTAAACTTCATTCCTATACATTTTAGGCCTTGTATGTGTGTTTGTGTGTGTGTGTGTGTGTGTATGCGTATATATATATATATATATATATATAATATACCTGGTCGATTATCTACCACGGAAGGATGACAAACAGGATTCGAACCCCGAGTGCAGAGCGTTGGAACCAAGGCGGTCTACCCGACCCTCTAACGACTCCGCCAATGTATCCAAGTCTCCATTGATCTGGCAAGCAGTTTGACTATACCATGCTGATGAGATCTAACAAGATCGAAACGCGTACATGGTTGTCACTGCTTGCCAACAAAGATCAGATTGTCCATCTTCCCCAGCATGTAAAATATATTTTTTTTAAAGAAATATTTCATTTCTAGAAAATTACCTCCCTTTGGTATTTTCGGAAGCCTCCAAGCAATTGTTTTCTTGTCTCTAGCTTGGAGCTAATTTTCCACAAGTCTATTATTTATTCTGTATACTGTTCAGTATACTATTGCTTTGCATTATATTAACTATCCCTGCCACTGGTACATATGAGTTATTTCTCTTGACTCCTTGTAAGTATATATATATATATAAAGAGATTCTTTCAAAAATTAAAGGCTATTAACTATATGAAAAAATCTTTATAAACAGATTAACACTAACCTGATGGAAGAAAGTGTTTGTGTAGGGTTTTGTTTGGTTTTGTTTTAGCGCTTTCGCTGTCTTCGGGAAGGATTATTATATAATACTACTAAAAAGGTAGTATTATATAATAAAAGAAGTGTGAAGGAAAACAATTAAAATCCCGTAGAAATTTAGACAAATGTAAAATGGTGCTGAAATGGAGCAAAAAAGATATGTATAATATTAAAGGGATTGGTTAGTCATGGATACAAATATAGAAAAAAGATAAAGAATTAAAAATGACATATGTTAAGAGAAGCAGACACATTTAGATTTAAATGAAGGTTTAAGTCAAAATAGTAATGGAATAAAACATAAAACCTAGTTTAAAATAAGTTTCTAGGTTTACACTTATGGTAAAGATTCGAGTTTTGCAAGAAACGGCTCTACAATTTTTTGAAGAAAAATACGAATAATAAGAGTTACAAAAGTGTAAAGCGACCATAGTGAATATTAAATAATGTTGGTTGATATAAGTAAGGAATATATGTAGGAGAATAATTTCTATGAAACCGAAATGATGGAGATGTGTTAAAATGTGCAATTTATTCAAGTTATTGTAAAATCTGAGGGGATTCTATGGAAGTATATAAGATAAGTAATTACTTATTTGGGAAATAATGGGTTCCAGATCTCTAGAGGCCCGATGATATATTTTCGTTAATCTAATAAGCTTTTAAAGTTATTAAAACATATTGTTTTCGGAAATACGCTGGGTCATTATATCCGAATTTGTTTTCATCTTTCAACTTGCATTAATGCGCATTAAAACTGTTTTATACTTTAAGTTTTGTTCCAGAACTTACTTTATTTAATAATGTCTCTACTAATTAGAGGCATTACTTCTGTTTTCCTTCAAACTGAACTCACATACAGATATACGCACGTATTTACCCAACCTAAGAAATTTGTACACGATATTCCTTTAATAATAATGGTAGTATATTTCTTCTAACTATCCTACCAAAAATTGTTAAAAGTTATCTTTGTCCGTTTCATCTATATATTATTTATAATATATATATTCTGTATATTAATTATATCAATACATCAATTATAACCGTTAGCTCCTTCCACCATCTTCTTCTAGCGTCCTTAATTCCTTTCAACAAATATATCATTGACCAAATATATCATTACAGCTCACTTGCCAAAAAAGTACAGCTCCGAGATTCATAATTTTCACTTAAGATATAATACATACATTTTACATAAGTTCCATAAAATTTCTCTCATTTTTTTTAACTTGTTATTTTTTTACATTTTTAATTTATATAATCTTTTTACTAGGTTCTTATTTCATGTTTTCTAATTCCGGTCAACAGTTCATAGTTTATATGTTGCATTATTATGATTTCTTTTACAGGCCCTTGTGGCCAATAAAAGAAATCATTATTATGTGCGCTACGTTTCAACATTACTTTGTTCAAATTTTCAATTTTTGACCGGGTGACCAGGTTTCTCAGTTTCTTTCCAGACGTATAATTAACCTTTGAATTACATCTACTGTAAATATCCGACACGCACATACATATACACACGCACACATTTATTGAACAAACCCTGATTCCATATTTTGGCTATTTCCCCTTTTCCACTATATTAGTTACAGCTTTATTCTGGTCTTTTTCATTTGTCGTGTTTTTATGTTTCCTAGATGATTCTATTCAAATATATATCAACTAATTTGCTCCACCTATCTACATCACTTACTTGTATTTGTGCAGCTAGTTCTTGTACTTCCATTACAGTTTGATAAACCAGCTTTGGCAAAACTTTGAATCACTGTCACCGTTTTCAAAATATATTCTAAACTCTACTTAACATAAGGAGTTCTTTGTTCAGTTAATGTCGGTTGTTTTGATGTAATTAAAAACACCTACAGTAATAAATAATAAGCCCCCCCCCCTTAGCGTAGAGCTCACTTTCAAGATATGCTGAAAATAAAAAGATACAACAACAACAACAAATAATATTCTCAATAAAAACATCCCAATACCCTCACAGAAAAGTTTACTGACGAAAACTGAAAGTTGCATCAACAGGAAAAGCTGTTCTATGAAAATCATTCGCCTGAAAATAACTTAAAACAAATATGGGCTCAAAAGCGTAAATGACCTCCTCCAAATATTCTACTGCAGCTATTTGAAGATGACCTGTTTGATATCATCAAAAGCAACAAATTCAAAAGAAATATCCACTCTTTCTAATATGAAAGTTAAAATAATATTAATAGGGTAAACACCAGCAAAAACGTTTGCTAACTTTGATAAAACAAAAAAAAAGTTTATGAGATTGACAAATAAATCTGCCATCGTTTTCCATCTAATTTCATTATATGTATATATATATATATATATATACTCTTTTACTCTTTTACCAATTTCAGCCCGCGACCTGTGGCCATGATGGGGTACCGCCATTGTATATAAAGAAATTATATACGCTTTCTACTTGATGTATTGAGTCCTATTTCTCCCATTCGTATACCATAGCATATATATACATATATATATATATATATATACAGTATAATTGAACAAGCTGAACTGCACCTATACCAAGTAAACAGAGATCTCACTGCTCGCCCGCGTGTGTCAACACTCAACACATAATGTGGAAACGGCGAATTTAATCCTTATGACACCCAGACGAACAGCCAGCCCCCACAGTATCTCGGCACAAGTGAAAGACCCAACTTCCTCATAGACTTGTATAGGCTGAAAAGATAGATTCGTAAAATAACATACCTTATCTTCATATATATATATATATATATATATATATTTCTTGCTTCAGGTCAAACAGCAACAAAACCACTTCTCTCTCCTTTCCAAACTCTCAGACGAAGGGTAAAGATCCCCAAAACGTTAGATTCCACTCTCCTCACTGTAAATGAACTTATCGAACTCACCTATTGGCTGAATTTTGCCGACGTAGACCCTCACAAGATTGCTCAACTTCGGGAATTTAACCTACAAGACGGAATTGGTTACGAAAATATACCTGTATGACTTGATAGAAACAATTGAGGATGACAAACGAAAGAAGACAAAAACACACACACAACAACAACAACAACAAAATTACTGGACCAACCTTAAATATTTATACAGAGACTCAGAAGTAGCGTAGCGAGAGGAGGAGCAGTCGCCCTCCAACCTCCGGGCGCAGGTGTGAAGTGGCGTAAAATGATTTCCGAGGGAGGACGCTAAACGTTTCTGGTACTTTCCTGTTATCGACAGCCAATTTTGTTTTTACTAAAGGATTAGGTTAAGTTAGGGTTAGGATCAGGGGCGGCTCGTGGGTAGGCACTGCGGCACTGCGGCACTGCAGCACCCCCAAATGTTCACCCGATATATGTGCATAATATGTATGTTTATTTATTTATATATACTTGTACAAGATATTTAATACTATGATTTTTTTTTAAATCCTGCATGGGGAACTGTCAATTTCACAGTTCCAATGACGAGTAATTTGTTGGTTACGGGCATGCGCACATGTGCTACAGGCACGAAGGGAGAGCACTCTAACTCACAAATTTAGCTGTCTGAGAACTGTGCGAGCGACAGTGCCGGGTTAATGTTATTTTTAAAACGCACAACGGTCAAAGGGAGATAATCTAAAATATATATATATATATTATTATTATATATATATATATATATACTATATTTCTGTGTGTGTTACACAATATTAATACAATTCTTAAAAGTTTTCTGAAGCAGCACCCCCACACATTAAAGTCACGAGCCGCCACTGAGCATAGGTATAACTTATTTTGGATAAGATCTATATAATAATGATTTCTAACATAGGCACAAGGTTCCAAATTTAGGGGAGATGTATAGTCGACTATACTTGACGTGTACTTTATTTTATCGACCTCGAAAGGATGAAAGATACAGTTGACCTCGATGGAACTTGAACTCAGAACGTAACTAAATACTGCAAAGCATTTTATACGACCCTCTAACTATTCTGCCAATTATAATGTTAATGATAATTTGGTAACAAATTTTGGTAATTTTTAAAAATGAAGTGAATTCACAACTTGATTCAAGTTGTTGTTTAGTCCTATATGAGCCCTGATTCATCCGACTTATAATAAAAGGCGTTGCAGCTGTGACCATCCCGTCATTTTGTATATTAGGGACTACATTGTCCAATATGTCCTTCCTCTTTTTAAGAGGGTAGGGTATGATTTGACGGAGATTTGGCTGTGATTTCTAGCAGCTCGAGCGACTGCATAGAGGCTCCCTCGTTGAGGTTGTTGTTGTTGTTGTTGTTTAACTCCATGTGAACTCTGATCAAGCAAACCTATGATCAAAAGGTATTCTTGTTATGACCATCCCACCTTTTTTGCTTTTCAAACATAATGTATCTCTGATAACATTATCTAGTGTGTCGTTTTTTTAAGACGGTGGGGTGTGATTTGAGGTACATTTAGCTACTATTTCTAGCAGGTCAAGCGACCACGTAGAGGCTCCCTCATTCTATTGTTGCAGAAGTTCAGATACGTAATAACATTTATATAGTTATTCATAGTCGACAACGAGGCAGTCACTATAATGTCTACACACACATTTGGCAGAATCAAACAAAATGCCTTGTGGTCTTTGTTCTGGCTCTTTACATTCTGAGTTCAAATCCCACCGAGGTCAACTTTGACATTCATCCTTCCGGGGTCGATAAAATAAAGTACCAGTTAAGCACTGAGATCGATATAATCAACTGTTCCCCATCCACCAAATTTCTGGCCTTGAGTCTATGTACGAAACAATGATTATCATAATTATTACCTTTTTATTAATGGTTAGAGAAATACATCAGGAGTCTCCTTGTTGTACATGAAAAAGAATTAGCTACCTCTTGTAAAAACAGGCATACAAATGTTCAAGGTTAATAAATGCAGTGTGAGAATGCCCAGACAATATTTACAGACCCTAGTATTGCTATTTTTTGGAATGTGCCTATGTCTATCCTTGTAGGTAGTGTGTTGGTGTCTTTACAGATGTGGTTGTTTATCATTCCAGTTGTACCAACTATATATATATATATATTACAGTACCAATCCAGTTGTACCAATAGTACCAATTCAGTTGTACCAATAGTACCAATTCATTTGTACCGATTACATATATATAGTAAGGTTTCAAATTAAGTTAAAAGGCTATATTACATATTATTAAGTTAGTTATATAGTTCATAACTGCCATACTGTCTTTAATTCATAATTCAAGCCTGTGTAATTCCTTAGTTTTTCAGTATTGCTACGATTCTCATTGAAAATAATGTTAGGCTTTATACACTATTGTCATGAAAAATAATGTCAGGCTTATTATGTACTGTCTGGTGGTCTGTCTGTACGCTAAATTTTCATAGTATTTTCGCATTGTCATTTGCAGATGGAGGTCCATATGAGTATCACGTAGTTTTTTTTTCTCGAAGAAGTTGAAAATAGGTGGCCAGGTTTTGCTATGGTATTTTCTCCTAGTATATTTGGTGGATCTAGTTTTGGACATCCAGATACAATGTGGTGTATTGTTTCAGAGAATATACCATACAGGTGACATCTGTCACCATATTGAAGGAATGATATATATTCTTCTCAATATGTCTAGCGGTATGGCAAATGTTGCTTCTGCTACCACATTCAAGCTGGATATATATTCTTCTCAATATGTCTAGCGGTATGGCAAATGTTGCTTCTGCTACCACATTCAAGCTGGATGTGTTCATCTAAGTGAGAGTTAGATTTTTTATTTATAAGTCGGGCATCCAATTCGCGAAAGTATTAGCCATGTAAGGGCATGCCTTTATGGTTGTTCACCATGGTCATCTTGTGTGCTATCACTATGTCCGTTTTTTGTCTGCTGCCTTCTTAAACTCTGACACTCAATAGTACTCCTACCACCTCCTTTTTTGAGGTACATAGATGTACTTCAATCCTGTTAGATGTCAAATTTATGTAATATAGGATAGATCTTTTTTTTTTTCAAAGAAATGCCCAATTGTTACGGTTTATACAATCTAAAGAGTTACAAATATTGTGTCATATTTGCCAGTCTGCTTTGTTTGCTGCATTAACGTTTTTTTATCTTTTCCATTTGTTCATGTTCAAAGGACATTTTAATATCTCTGCTAAACTACTTGACGATAATGAAGAGACTCTCAAGTTAGGGACTATTTGCAACATACAATTTTAGGTCATCTACGTGGAGGGGGGGGGGGTGAGCCTTGTCCTCCCTCTCCCTATGTAGTCCGCAAATTGCTTGTTTTATTAACTAACTCCCATGAGACTACCATCCGTGGTATTGCTGGAGATCGTAATAACTGTCTACCTTTCTTCATAGTTATTCTAAAGATGTCCACCATGATGTCATCAAATTTGTGCAGTTCTAGTATTTTGATGAGCCAGTCATGTGCAACATAACCAAAGGACTTCTTGTTAATAATCCAAGCACATGATAAGCTACTATTGTATACTTTCGCATCATCCAATACCATCTGGTTTATAAGAAGTTAGTCAATTTTTCCTTAGGACTTGGGAATACATTCTTTCTGTGCTGCAGGGATTAAACAGTTCTTTAGAATGCAGTTTATAGATTACCAGCAGCAGATAAGGTTTCCCTTATACTCTACCTTTTAATCTATTATTTTAAGGTGGATATTTTTTGTTAAGAGTCGTAGTTGTTCATTGTTCATGTCATACTTATCATATGGGATGTATTTTTCTTTATTTGTCTGGAAGGATTATCTACTGTCGTCTAGGTTATCTTACTTGAATCGCTACGTAAAGTGTATATTCTATGTTTTAATTTAGCCACCCAATCGTCTATTCCATGCTGGTAACTCTTTTGTAACAATGCAGTGTTTATTTAATCCTGCATTTTCAGTTACGAGAAGTATCACTAGGTATTGGCATGTTATGATGCCGAATGTTTAGTGTCCCTTAATCTACGGTGTTATTTAAGAGCGATTTTTTCAAAGAGTCTGTTATTCATAGAAGAGAGGGAGAGAGAATGGGTGAGAGCGTCTATTAGTCAGTGGTTGTTGCCTGTTGATGAGTGATTCTTTCTTTTTTGGCGTGATAATATATATCGGCTGGGCAAACCCCAGCCAATATTAAATGTTTGATGGAATGCCGTGGAGCTAAGATATCGCCATTACTCTCAGCTCCGGAGAAAGATGTTGTTGTCAGCCGCGAGGTGGTGGAATGCGGCGGTAAGCTTACAACGTCCCTGTAGCAATAGGTAGTAGACGACGTCAGCAGGAAGAACAGTGGTAAGACGTGTGTACATATATATATAGATTTATTTACATAGTCAACATCAGATA
>JAOPJM010526563.1:0-10362 GCA_027124095.1 Muusoctopus leioderma
GTGCCACGCAGTGGGACTGAACCCGAAACCATGCGGTTGCGAAGTGAACTCCTTAACCACACAGCCATCTGCGCCTACATATACATATACATATATATACACATATATATATATATACATATATACATATATATATATAGACATATACATATATATATATATACATATACATATACACATATATATATATATGGTGAAAGTGGAATATTTTTGTTTGAAAACACGCCAAGCACCTGTGCTTTTTTACCTGTAAATTTCATTATAAATGAGCTGCAAAAAACCCATTTTTAGGCATTTTCTATTCAATCATTAGTGGACTTAGAAAATTGTTAACAGGATGTAAAGCGTTAATACATCTTTACTCCACTGAATCTAGTCTTTGTTGAGAAATACTCAGCCAAAACCCCCCCAAAACATCAAAACACATACACAAAATTTAAAAAGATTAAAAAAATGACAATCTTCATATTTTCAGAATTATTCAACTCAAAAACAACAAATTCTAAAAATTCCTTAATATTCTTTGAGAGAAAAAAAAAAAAAAATTGTTTCCCAATTTTCATAAATAATTAATTTGAATGAAATAAGTGTTGAAAGTTAAACTTCATTCTATTTTAGGTCAGATTTACGCTGTGGTTGTTTACTCAAGGCAGCCAGTGTTCAGACAAGAACCGGTGTTTACAACATGATATGGCGCTAGTAGTAGTTGCTTGCTTACTTAAACAACCAACCACTGCTAGCATCATTTCCACCATATCTGACAAGAAAGTGAATACAAAATATTTCATAACATGATAGCAGTTGGTAAAACACATCACATAAAGAATACTAAATTTGTAATGAATCTGAAATTTCTGAACAATATGTTAATAAATAAAAAATAATAATAAATAAATACAAGAGAAAAACCATATTATTAAACATATCAAATTTAAAACAACTAACAGAGTACAGACTAATTCAGAGCAGTGGTAAATAAATTATTTAATATGTGATGTGGCAAACTAACTATTTTTTTAGGTCTTGCATAAAAAATAAAAAAAAAAAAAAAATTAGTAAAAACATTTGAAGCAATTTTAGTTTTAGTTTTATATTTCACAAAGCATTCTTGAATGAGTATAAAGTTGATGTATATTCCACGATACTAGTCTTTCAACTGCCAAAGTTTTTGAAAATAATGCGATTAGAATTGTAGCATTCGTTTAACCCTTTCGTTACCGTATTTCTAATGAAATATTCAAGGATTTGGAGGAATTTATAACTTTCTTGTTATTAAGATGGTGTTTGGTACATAACATAATGAAACGTTTTTACATAAAATTATGATGGAAGGTTTAAATTTAAATATGAACACTTTAAAACAAAAGTTTTTTTTGTCATAGAATTAAGGGTGGTTTCAGGCAGTTTGGTATCAAAAGGGTTAATACTGTTAAAATCGTTCGTTTTTGTATCTGTTTTGCAAGATTCTTGATGTGAAATCGCGTGTTCATACAGACATTGTTGTACTTTGGGAGTTTCATTTTGCCAATAAAAAAACACACACACACTGGTTGTATTTCACTTCTTTTTATTATTATCAATTAACTAGTTAACTAATCTATTGTTTGATCAATCAGTTGTTTTGCCAGTCTTTCATCACACTTTGTGACCTTATCGATGACATACCCTCATCTGCACCCCTTCATGTTAATGTGCACCTCCTCTTTGCTCAGTGAAATAGGAAGTGCACATTAGCATGGAGGGGTGCAGATGAAAGCACATCATTGATAAGGTCACAGAGTGGGATTGTAGGATTCTGATTAACCAACTGATTGATTGATCAGATAATTGATTTGTTAACTAGTTAATTGATAATAATAAAAAGAAGTGAAATACAACCAGTGCGTGTTTTTATTGGCAAAATGACCCGCCCAAACTACAACAATGTTGAAATCAATGGTGGTTTATTTTTGTAACATAACTGTGTTTTTTTTTTTAATAAATTTATTTTAGAACTATTGTCAGCTCATTATTCATTGCCACCTTTTCAGGTTCAACTGTAGAGATGTATTTTGATAAACATCTGTATATATTTGCAGAGTTGGATCTTGTGAACCTCATTTCATAAAGTTTCAACTGCTGTTTGTTATTGATGCTAATGACTGTTGGCACTTAATTTCCTCTTCAACCCCACACTGTGATGAGTTCTTTTATAATTACATAGTATTCATGATATCTGATGATATTCTCTAGACCTCTCCCTTTCTTTCTTCCACCTTTTTGTGTGTTCTCTCTTTTCTGTACAAGGGATAGTAGTTGTTTTTTGTCATGTAATTTTGATGGCTCTAATGACATTTAGTTATCTTCTTTCTTTTGACAGAGTTTCTTCTTGTGTTGTTCACTAGAAGCCTTCCTAGTTTTTCATATAATATTGGTATAAATTCATTTGCTTTCTTGCTGTATAATTGCAAATTTAAGTCCAGTAAGATTGTTTGCAGAGGCATCTTGTTATATATTTAGCTGCTTGATTTTGTACTACTGTTTACTTCATGTTTCTGCAGTTGTCGAGGGCCACATAATTAAACAACAATCTGCAGTTACTCCAATGTACAGGTGATACACTAATCTCAGTTTATCCCCTTCTCCATATCATATTCACCCTCCTAGTTTAGTTACATTAATTATATATTTGATTCAGGATTATTGTTTGAGAAGAAGGTAACCTTTGTCTTTTTAATACTTATATGTAGTTCCATTTCTGTAATCATTTTAATGAGTAGCACCTTTTTGAGCACAGCTTTTGCTTCTTCAAGCTTTGAGTGACGTTAATTGTTCGTGAAGCTGGTCTCATGTTTACCCAGAGTAGAATCCTTTAGATGTACAAGTTTATTTTTAATCTTATGTTATGATACACAAAGGTGTAGGGATCCCTCATACTGGCACTTTTATCATTCAAATTAATTTCATTATTTATTGTTTATCATTGTACTAACAATAATGACTAATATTATTTTTCATTTTTTCTGCAAGTGTGGGGGACAACTCCATACATGTTTTGGTCTTATTCTGACCTCATCAGCAAAGCATAGCTTTCACCATACTTGCCAAAGTAGTGATGAAATTAAACGGACAAGATTATACATGGCTCGGTATAGGAAAATGTCCCAAATACTTTTTTTTTTAAAGTGATTATAGGATCCAAGGGTATTAGAATTTTAATGAAAAATGTTATTTAACAGCAATTCTTTTTTTATTTATTTATAATTTTATATATAATTTTTTTGTTAATATTGTCTGTATTCAACTGCCATGATTTGTATCTTTATACAAATATGGTAGTAAAATATTAAAGATATTTAAATTTAGGGGCAATTTTAACTTTTCTTAGCAAGTCTTCCGACTGGACTTTGAATCCTTGTTGAAAGCAATATATTTTATTTACTCTTAGTGATTTTTGAAAATTATGAATGTTTTAATTTCATATTTCCTCTCTCCCACAACTTGCATTGATAATTTTAGGAAAGAAATATGTTCTCCAATGTTTTTGAATGTTTCATCTTGGAAGACAAAATTAAGAGAACACTTTCAACATGTTGCAGTTTTGAATTTATCATAATTTGATCTTTGCTTATAAATTAGATCTGATCTCTTACTTTGATCAGTACTATATTTTTGCACGGAGAGGAAAATCGATATATTAAAGTTCTATTTCTTTCTTAATATTTTATGTTTATTACATATATTTAAAAATTTCATTGAAATCCTAAAAATATAAATTTATACATTAATAATTGCATCTACTGATGCATAAAATAAAATATTTGCAGGATTGTCACTTAAACTATAAAGGTCTCAGATAACAGAATTTCAATCAATATTTACGCATCACTTGTTATTATTGTTAGGTTCCTTTGGGAAGAAAATTATGTATTTAATACTCTAATTGTGTAATTGTTGAAAACAATTTTTTTTTTTTATTGAACTGGAAAATAGGGTTAGTTGACTGAGAATGTTTGATTCCTTAGAAGGTTTGTGTTGAAGTATATTATAGAATAAAGTAACTAGAGAACAAAAAACCTGAGAATATGAATACTGGGTTGAACGAATTTGTATGGGTTTCTTTAGTGGTGGTATATATATCACAAGTATTATATACTGGAAGATGAGAAAGCTTAAATGTGAGGGCACCTTTAGAGTGATCTTGTTTAATATAATGCTTCTTAAAGTTATTAATATATTTATTTAATTTTGTCCTTTTTGTAGATCAAAAGAAAGAAATTAAGCTTTTTGAGCATGATAACAATTACTTTATAATTTAAAATATTTAAGATAAAGGAAAAAACCCATACTGTATTCAGTTACAACCTCAGAGAGACATTCTACATGTCACTTAAAAAATGTCTCTTCAAACTGAATTATCATAAGAACTGAATCATTAATTAAATTCCTTTAAACTTTGTCAAGGTTCTTTTTTAAAAAACTCAATATAAATATGGCAATTACTATATTTTTAGGGGTTGGGGAAAGATATTTGAAATATCATAAAAGTCTATAGCTGCGTATCAAGCATTGTTATGATGAATGTTCTGCAGTATGGCAATCTTTGAATTTGAAGCACTTTTTTTTCTCAAATGAAATATCAAGTTTATATGTATAGAGGGGGGGGGGGGGGGTTGTAAAATACTGTTCTTCTTTTTTTCTTTTTGTTACAATTTTCAGTAATTTTAATTTAAATCGCTAAATATCTGAAATAAGTTGTTGTTAATAAGATTATTATTTTTCGGACTAACTTTATAAATGAAATATCTATTAATATTTACATGTACACATTCAAGAATAAGATATCTGATGACGATCGGAGACCAAACTGATCTAAATGTAGGCTAGATGGAAATATTAAGACAGGTTTAATTTCTAGAAATGAGGTTGATATTCTGAAGAATTATAGTCGTGTTAATTTTAGAGTTTAAGAAATAATCATGCCAAGGAAATCTTCTGGATACAAAAAAATATACCACACATTAAAAATATGGATATGTTGAGAGATGAAATAATATTCTTTATAATAAAGTATTTCATGAAGTTAATTTAATTTCCTAACAAATACCTCCCACAAGTACTTCATTATACATATTCAAATGAATCCATTATTTAAACAAGTTTCAAAGACAGACAATAGTCATTCTAAAAGATCCAGTCATCAACAACTCACAAGGTCTACCATAAACTTGGGATCACCAATTTTATGAAGTAGGTAGCCAAAGTTATTTTCTGGATAACATCTGGGTATTATAGATAATTCTCATATAAGAATAAGATATACTTGGTAATTTCAAATAATTAATTTAAAAAAAAAAAATTAGTTTATGAGTAACTAAAAATCATAAAAGTCATCTGGTGAGATTTTTCAGTGAAATATTACTGATAAAATATGCTGTAGATAGAAATAAATCCTGGGGAAAATTGTAATTAACAAAAGATTTCTCAACCACTGGGAGAAGTGAATTAGTTTAAAAGAAGTTTATAATTAACATAGCTTCTTGCATATATTTATACTGAAATCTGTATTTCAAGAGGATGTATGCTTCAATAAAGATATTAATAATGGCCATGTAGACTAAATAATAGAAATTGTGTAAGCAAAATGCTAAAAGTTTATGTTTATTGATAGCTCACATAAAGGTTGATGAAAGCAAGGTCGCAAACCTTGTTGAACTGGTTTTTAAACCATCTGTATCCTGTTGAACCTAGAGGTGTGCCTAGCAAATTTGCACTTTAACATGTCAATTACATTATAAATAATTTTCTTTAAAACTATTTTACTACTGTCTTTCCACAACTCCACCAGTAATATTGTGAAATACTTTTTAAGTGTCTGACTTATTTTCAATATCATTTTTGCAATGTATATTCCTTATTTATGACAATAGGACAAACCGTTTTTTTCAACATTACAGATATTTAACATTTTCTTCAATTGCCACTTTAATCGTTTTCAAGATAGCCAAGCAGGGGTTAGAATGAAAGACTGAAATAAAGGGCCTTGCACAATGACTAAGAAATAATTTTTCGTAGTAGGGCCTAAATCTCTTTATTTCAGCGTTTCATTCTAACTATCTTGGCTATCTTGAAAATGATTTATAATAAAGCTGATGTAAAAATAATTTTGTGTTTATAAAATGCTATGAATTAACCTTCTGTATGTTCCTATCCTTCTGAATATACTAGATAACTGTAAACAGTAAGAACAGAAAATAGTTCAACCATGAAACTAAATCATAGAAGTTGTTTAATGTTAATTAGATCTGATGATATTCCTAGCAAGTGGTTTAGTAAAATAACTAGCTTTTTATTTGCTGATATATGGAGCTGGTTGTTTAGAAAACAACTTAACAAAATTTTGTCTAAATTTCTAAGATGAGGAATTATAGTTATTACACACACATTTATTCAGACTAGTGTCCTCATCCTGGTTGCTATGATCACAACGTTTCGTCTGTTGTACCCTCTGGCCTTCTTCAGGTACCTGTCCTATTAAGTGATGTTTTGGGAATTTTGAACCGAACCCTTTATTCAAACGACAGGGGTTGATAGTTCTCATTCCGCTGTCCATATCCCGGTATATCCTCGTATTAGTTATTAATTATTACTTTGTGATGTCACTTGCCTGATCCACTTAAACTAGAGTATATTGTTACATTAACCCTTTTGATACCAAACCACCTGAAACCGCCCCTGTTTTTATGATAAAAAAATCATTTGTTTTAAGGTGTTCATATTTAAATTTCAACCTCTTATTATAATTTTATTTGTAAAATTTTGTTAAGTTATATTCCAAACACCAGCTTAATAACGAGAAAATTAGTCATTTTACTAAATCACTCCAAATTCTTCATTATCTTCAAATTTAATTGAAAATTCATAGGCAGTGTATTTCATTAGAAATATGGTAATGAAAGGGTTAAAGGTTAGTGTAAAAATATACGGAATGAGAACTATCTATCCCCATGGTTTGAATAAAGAGTTTGGTTCAAAATTCTGAGAACATCACCTAATAGGACAGACACCTGAAGAAGGCCAGATGGTACAACGGCCAAACTGTTGTGATCATAGCAACCAGGATGAGGACACTAGTCCAAATAAGCCAGTGTGTTATCTATCACTTAACAAAAGACAAATGTTTATTTACTGAAATCTGACATTATCATTCATGCAGTAACAAGATCATGAATTTAATTATGAGCACTGCATGCAGTTTCAGGCAGGCTGGTAATATGGAATCAGGGTGTCTCCAGCAAGATACTGCTAGAAAGTTTAATATTGCAGCAGAATATAGGATTGTTCTTTTTTGAGAGTAAGAGATTGAGTTTTGGTGTAGTTGAAATACACTTAAGTTATAATTTGAAACTCTAAGAAAAATAGGTTTTCAGGACAAACAATTAAATCTGATAATCAGTGAAGAAATGATTTGTTTGATTATACTTGATATTCTATTCTTGTGTAAAAAGATTAAATTCTTGTATTTTAGCCCAGTTTGCAATAAATATATTTGGTGTTTTTTACCTGATAATACTTCTCTCTTCCTTTACTGAGACAGGTATGTATTGTGCTTTGCCATTAACAAATCTGCACAGCACAACAGGGCAGATACAAAATTATATTTTAAGAAAGAGGCCACACAGGTATTATAACTCTCATTAAAAGGGCTAATCTTTCATAAAATACCTTGGAATATTTGAAAGCAAATGGTTAAAAAGCAAATATTTGGGGCTAAACTTTATATTATAATTGAGACATAAATTACAAGATAATTTTTCTCATTAATTTATCAAGATCTTAGGTGAATTTTGAAACTGAAATTCTGTCTAAATCTCAGTATTTCTTTCACAAGTAAGTTTATTGAAAGTTTTACTTTATCTCCATAATCTTTTGAAATGCATGAGTTGATATTCTCTGCAGAAGTGGCCACAGTTGTGTCATGATATTTAGGAACTGTTGTTATTTCTACTATCTCCTGCTGTTAAGAAGTCTGTTCTCTATATTTGATAACCTGCATCATAAGATTTTTTTGAATGACTTGCAAATATTTGGATATAAATTAGTTTTCATAAGCAAAATGAAATTGATAATAAAGTGTAATCTAAGACTTGATATTGGGGCCAGTCATACACACATTCATTCCCTTGCTATACAGCTTTGGTTTCAATGTTCATAGTTATCAAACATTCCACATCTTCCACCAATACTCTGAAAAAAAAATGTGTTGGTCATTATTAAAAATGGCTTTGGAGTTATTTCATTTCACTTACGTTATTAATCTCTTTGAGAAAAGAATGAGTTTTACAATTTCCTATTTTTCTCTTTGATAAAAATTGCATGCATTAATTTATTAAATAGGAAATCAGTAAATGCATGAATCATTATTGACTAAACTAATTTGTAATAATAGTTGCTTTCCCTATTATTATCAGACAATTCCTGACTATATCACCAGCTCTATAATTATGTTTAAAATGACTATTGTAATTTACTCCTTTCAATATTGTTAAAATGTCTTTAAAAAAAATAAATCTATAATTACTTTTTGTGTTCCAGAATTTCTTTTAGAAACATCCCAGATACTGAATTTAGATAGTTTAACAATAAGAGGATGGCATATTTAAATAAATCTATCAATGTATTGGTTACCTAATTAATGAAACTCTATTCATTTACTGCTGAGAAAGCTTTTCAAACTTAATTTCGTAACAACAATCAATGGTTATTGGGAAATATCCAAAATATCCCTCAAATATGAACAGAAATAATCTTCTCCTCTCTTGATTTGGGTTAATATTTTTTAAACCTAAATTAATTTACTTTTCTACTTTGTGTAACTGATAAGTACTGCTCTTGTATTAGGGGAAAGTGGTGCAGCTGAATGTTACAAATGTTTCACCATCATTGTTTAAATATCAAATATGCAGTATCAAACTTACCTAAAATTTCAGCACAATTTGCAGCAAGCAGAAACAAATAAGTTATAAAACAATCTCCTCCACATTTTAAAGTAAAATTGATAAAATGCCAAGTTATTTTGGCATTAGTTTTGATATGTGATATATTATTTTTTCTGAAGTGTATCTAAAATCTAAAAACATTTGTGAATATAACTTTAAGGTAAATTATGCTGTTTCTTTAAGTGTGTGTGCAGTGGGGAGAAAAAAATGAAAAATCAACCTAACTTCAATGCATATGATTTTCAATTAATTTTGAAAAAATTCAAGAATTTGGAGGAATTTAGTAAAATAACTAACTTTTTGATTAAGTTGGTGTTTGGAAAATAACTTAACCAAAAGTTCTTATATAAAATTATAAAGGAAGGTTTAAATTTAAATATGAACACTTTAAAATAAATGGTGTTTATCATAGAACCAGGGACAGTTTCAGGTGGTTTGGATCAAAAGGGTTGAAATGTTTTTATTAAATATTCTTCATGGATAAATGCAACTCCTCACTAAGAAATAAGAAGTTAATTAATATTTTTATTAATAAAATCATCTGGTATATTGTTTTCTGATTTTTACAAGTTTTTATCAGTTAATGTGATGCATGTATACAAGCATTGATATGAATACTTTAAAAAATGGTTTTGTATCATAGAACCAGAAGCCTTCTCAGACAGGTTGGTGTGGAGAGGGTTAGAATATACTTATATACATCTTAAATTCTCACTGTATGTATATAATTTATTCATAGGATTGTACATTGAAATTCCAAAACCTGGGCTTGTGAAATAACTAGAACAAAATTGAGTTGAATCAACTAACACAGTTAATGTATCATTTCCCTCTAAATTAATGTTCTTAAAACAATGAGGTTAATTCAGTCCAGTAAGACAGTTTTAGTATATGTATGTCACTATAACTCATTCCATATCTTAAGATATGTTAGCAGTCTCAGTACAGATGCCTTGTTTTCAAGTTTCATTTGCTTAACATTATTTCTTAAAATATTTAAAGTAAAAACATGTGCAAGTGTGTTTTGTGTGTGCCAGCATATTTGTGTTTAACTTAATATTTCCTACAAATATAATTATGTAAACACTGAAATGTCTGATTTAGCTTGTAAATATTGACTCAAATCAAGTTGAACATAAAGAAAGAAAATGTTTGTGTGTATGTGTGTGTGTGTGTATATATATATATATATATATATATCTATCTATATATAACTAAATATAAACATACATGTTTTATGTACAAACATACATAGAACAGGTCAAACATTAACTGAAAGAGCACTCAATACTGGTTAATAGAGTATGTGTTTTATTTCAGTTCATGAAGAAAAAATGGCAGTTATTTTGAAGTTTCGGCTTGATGCCTCATTCATATATATATA
>JAOPJM010526587.1:0-10361 GCA_027124095.1 Muusoctopus leioderma
ACCTAAATATATATATATATATATAAAAGAATAAATAAATATATATATATATATATATATGTGTGTGTGTGGTGTGTGTGTGTGTGTGTGTGTGTGTGTATATATATATATACACACACACACATACGCACATATATATACACGCGCGCGCGCGCACAGCGGAAGAGATAGATTGGGTATGCTGTTTTTCACTGAGAAGAAATGTTACATCAGTGACCCTTACCAGAGAAGAAACGTTAGCTTTTCCTTCTCCTCACCATATAACAGACTCCATATTTATAAATATTCTTCCTCAATTGATTCGAGCTAGTCCCACACCACAACCACCACCACCACTACCACCAGAACCGCCACCACCAGAACCACACTAATCTCCTCAAACTCTAGTGATTATTCTCAATAGATTTAATTCCTGATATTATGGCCATATTCCTGGATGAAGCCAGTCAATTCTCATGTCCCAAACGATATCAGGCAGGTGGGAAATGTAAACACAGATGTTTGGTGACGAAGGATTTGTAGTCAGTTAACGTCGTCATCTGCCATGACAGGTGACGACACAACCGACAACAATGAGATGTATGACGAGCCAACGTGTGAACACCTGCATGGTCGCTCGGTTTACTAGAAATAGCAGGCAAATCTCCATTAAATCACACCCAACCACAGTGGTTTGGTGCTCCACAAGGGGTATCTAGATGTGCTGCAGATTTTTTAAAATATAATTTAAGGCTTTAGAAAATCTGTAGTAATGATTGAGTGTCTTGAAAAACGTATTATTCATAATCTTATTAAACACAAATATAATAAGGACGATGGATTGGCAGAATCATTAGAATGTTGGACAAAATGCCTTGGGGTATTTATTCCGACTCCTTACCTTCTGAATTCAAATCCCGCTGAGGTAAACTTTGCCTTTCATCCTTTCGGGGTCGATAAATAAAATACCAGTGAAGTACTGGGGTCGATATTATCGACTGTTCCCCTCCCACCAAATTTCTGGCCCTATGTTAGAAAAAATTATACATAAGTATGCTTTAATAAAACGAGGTAAGCAATAGTTTTCTAGATTTTTAAATTTAAAAGAAGTTTATTTATTTATTTTTTTGTTTTTGACTTTCCAGAGAGTCAATAATTTTTTTATTTGATCTCCAGTGCACCACGAAGTAATAACAATAATTGATAACCACTGCCCTACTATCTTAATATGGAAGGGCACATTATATCATTTAGTTCTAGATACAATAGCCTTCATCATAGATCCATTCGATCAAGCCTGACCTAGAGATAAACAACGGCACAAGCCAACGAGAGAGCTTCTCCCTGGTTACATGACTTGCTAGAAATAAAAGCCAAATCTCCTTCGGACACTTTTGATAAAGTTGCCTGAAAAAAAAAGTCGAAATGTTCGTGACTGGAATACCATTGATCATAGGCCTGCTCGATCAGGGCTGCCTTTGGGCTGGCTAAGCAACAGCAGCAGCAGTAACAACAACAACAACAACAATAACAACATGTGCTGTATGATAAAGTTCACAAAATGGAATAACTTGGTATGCTGTGGGATAAAATAAGTACCAGACTTAAAGAAATTTAAAAAAAACAGGTCCTGGGGTCGATCTGATCGACTAACACCCTTCAGGGGCGGTGTTCCAATGACTGAAACAAGTAAAAGAATAAAAGAAAACCATCTTTAAAACTGAAAACACACATTAGATAATGTAGTAATGGACACTCCTAAAACAGATTGTCACGGCTGGAATATCATTGGTGATATATCTGCTCGATAATGCTTAACTTGAAGCTAATCAACAACAAAACAATAAAACCAATAACAATAACAAACATTACGTCTAAAATAGCTCATGCTTAGCTGTGTGGTTAAGAAGTTCACTTCACAACTATGTGGTTTCGACTTCGACCCCCCACTGCGTGACAAGTGTATTCTACCGTAACCACGGGTCGACCAAAGATTTGTAAGTTACATTTTGCAGACATAAAATGTGTGGGAGTCCGTTGGAGGAACAGTTCCTGTCCTTGTGTGGTAGCCTGTTTAACACCACCACCTAGCTCTTGGGTACCTCTAGCGAAGTCCACTCTGTTGCAAGCATTCGGGCAAGGTCTCTGGTCAGAGCATAACTTCCTCCCTTCCTCCACCAGTTTCGGAGGCCTCGAAGAAGGTCATAGGCACCATGTAAGCCATAGGCACCATGTAAGCCATAGGCACCATGTAAGCCATAGGCACCATGTAAGCCATAAAAAACATCGTTTGGTCCGTTTTGTTGAAAAACAAACACATAGTGACATGGTTAATCATTTCCACCATTAGCCTCTCTGACTAAGTCTAATATCTTGACTAAGTCTAATATCATGACTAAGTCTAATATCCTGACTAAGTCTAATATCCTGACTAAGTCTAATATTCTGACTAAGTCTAATATCCTGACTAAGTCTAATATTCTGACTAAGTCTAATATTCTGACTAAGTCTAATATTCTGACTAAGTCTAATATTCTGAGGAACCACCATGTCTTTTTGAGCAAAAAGATTAAATTAAGTTTATTCTTCACAATTTTATTTACTTCTACTCTAAACTAATCTGATTTCTTTAACAACACTAAATGGCATTATTTTGAGTAAAAATAAAAAATATAACAGAATCGAAGTACAATCTCCATTATCAAGTTTTGTTTCACTCTGTTCATTTCGACCATCAACCTGTCTGATCTCTATAACTACACTTTGCTTCTCGGAGTTTCCCGCAATGCACGTTTCTACAGACAACAGAAATTGTTCTATAGAAGGTTTTGGAGACATTTTAGATATCCAAGATGGCTCTATAACATATTCATTTCATTTGTTATCCCAGTTCATTGGTTATCCCAGTACATGGATTTAATGGGAGTGTCCCTCACTACAGGAAAGATAATTCTCAACATATATGAATGTTGGTAATTACCAAGGGAAATTATTATAAGACCAGTTTTTAGACCTTTTAAGGGGAGATAACTTTGAGGAAATTTTAAATTAAATTTTGAATTTATCCATTCTTTAACTCGAATGTGTCTGACACAGGAATATGTTTGAAAGGTTAATTTTTTTCCTGTACAAACATGTAGAAAATATCTCGTCTGTCCTTTTCAGGATATTGGCAAGTATAGTTAGTATTTCAAACTTCTTAGTTGTGCATAAGTTGCACCTGCTACTGCATATGTTATATAGTTGTGCATGCTCACTGATGCTTCATTTTATAGTGACATCATTTTCTCCCGTGACTTTGAGGTACCATATGTATTGTGATAACAATGTTGAGTTGCTTTCCTCCCTACATTTCGATGAGTGTTGATGTTGTGTATAACAGGTATTGAAGGTGTTTTGTGTCAACCGATATGTGTCATTCCTGTAAAATATGTTGATCTTACGTCATCTCTATACACGAGTGCTTACGGCAGACATTTTATATTGAGGAGGCAATTGCATTCATGTTGAAGTAGTAGTGTCATCTTGCTGTATTTTGTATTGTTGTTGTTTTGTAGTTGAAATGTTGTGAGTCTGTGTTATTCGAGAAGCTAGCTGACATTCCCAGAATAGAATTTCCGCTCTACCAACCAGCCTTGTCTGAGAATTGTCCATGGAAAAGGACTTAAAACTGCTTGTAAGCTGACATATATATATATATATATATATAGCATAAGCACACAAGACAGCGTAGATAAAAAAATAAAGATGTGTATATGTATATATAACACGCTTATGTACACCTAAGCGTGTAACAGCTTTCGCTGTGGTTTTAGCCTCGGAGAACAACTTCTCCCTTTAGACTTTTGTAAACAAACATGTGATCGCTAGTAGTAAGCGCATCGTTATCAAAATAGAATGTCCATTTTAAGCTAATAAATTGAGTTTATGTCTGAAGTTTTTCTCTCTTTTCTTCTAATTTCGTTGATGTCGCAGAAGCCCTGATAATAGCTATAACTTTGACACTTGTTAGCTATACAGTAATACAAGAGTTTTTATTACGAAGATCGATTCCCATCTCCGTCACTGTTTCAATGACGATTTCACTGTCTCTGCAATGGAATCTGAGCCACATTGCTGTGAATTCGACAAATCGTTTCCAGCTATCTTTATTGAATTTAATAAAATTGCTTGTTGCCGTAGGAGCGACATGCATTACACAATCATTAATTGAAAATCAGACATTTTTATCCGATGACGTGTTATCGACAGAAGATGACATATTTTGTTTTTCAACCACATAATACGACAATCGTGATTGGTCAATTTCTTTATCGGTTCATCTACTGATTGGCTGAACGCATGGCTTCAGCACCTAAATTTACGAAATTATCAAACCCAGAAATAATAGAAATTTTTTGTTTTTTACAAATTAATGTGCAACTTTTATCGATGGGGACAATCAGATTTGAGATATATATAACATTTCATGAATTATCATATATGAATTAAGCTGTCCCCAGGTGTATTGCACGAAACTCTGAAACTAAGCAGAAAAATGTTACATGCCCTACGGCTTATATGTTTAAGACAGGTAATTCAGGAAAAGTTTGGGAAAAATACTTAAAAATGCAGAAGTTATGGCATGCAAAAAATGAAAAAATTGAACTTTAAAAACTTTTGTTTCTTTTTTTCAGAATCATAAAAAAATCTTTAAAAAAAAATGGAAAATGGAAAATGGAAAATGAAAAGTAACTGAAGTGATGGTTTTTGTACAACTCCGCCATAATATATTGTTTAATATATGTATAATGTATTGAAATATATTTATTTATTTAGTATTTATTGAAATATATATATTTAGTATGAAATACTAAACGAAATATATAGTATAGGTGCAGGTGTGGCTGTGTGGTTAAGATACATTTGTCATGTGAGTGGAATTTGGAAGAGAGAAACTGTGTGGAAGCCCGTCGTATACATGAGTGTGTGTGTGAGCGCTCGCACATGCCCCTGTGTCCGTTTACACCAATTTAAAACTGGTGTTTACATCCTGTAATTTAGCGGTTTGACAAATATAGATAGATAAAATAAGTACCAGACTTAAGTGAATATTTGGTCGATATTATCAACTGAAACCTTGAAGGTGGTGCCTCAGTATGGCTGCAGTGTCATAACTGAAACCAGTAAATGAATATATACAAGAGACATGAAATATGTATGTATGTATGGGTAAACTTGCCGAATTCATACAGTTTCAAACGTGCATCATCTTCGACCCGAATTCATACGTTTTGACATATTCGACTCGAAGTCAGTGACTACTAACATTGAGTAAATTATTGTCGTATAGTATATTCTATAAATACCAATAACTCAGTTTAATTCATCTTAGTAGTCACTTATGTAAAATGATATTTTATTCATTAAATAATAAAATGGTGTTGTACTGTGTATAAAATTGTTATTGTTATTTATACTAACTTCCGTTAACGGTTCGACTTCTGATCCAAGATATCAAAACGCACGAATTCAGCATGTTTGCCATCGAGTCGAAGATGATGCACTTTTGAAACTGTACGAATTTACTGTATGTATGCATGTATGTATGGACGTACGTATGTGCATATACACACCTATATACGTACGTATACGCATACATACATATATAGGTGTGTATATGCATGTATGTATGTACGTACGTATGTACGTGCGTATGTTTGTACGAATGTATGTACGTACGTACGTATGTATGTACGTATGTGTGTACGTACCTATGTAGATGCGTATATGTACGTATGTGCATACGCATGTATGTAGATGTATGCATGTATGTTTGAGCGTATTTGATACACACAATGAAAAACTCAATCCCGCACAAAGCACACATACTTGTATGTATGTATATATATTAGTGTAGTTTGAATGAAGCAGATAGATTAGTAAAGATTGTTTAAAAGCCAATAGAATGCAAATTTGAAATAAAAGGAGCGAAACAGATGTAAGGAAGACAGAGTTGTTCTGTTTACACTTTACAAAATAATTTTAAATATAACACACACACACACATATATATTATATATATATATATATATATATATATATACATATACATATACACACACACACATGTAGCTAACGCATCAATCTAGATCAGGGGTGAGCAACCTTTTTCGAGAAGTGGGCCGCATGAGACATGGCTCATCATCAGGCGGGCCGCACTACTAAACAAATTCAAGATAATTTTTCATTAGGCGGGCCATTCAGAAAGCACCATGGGCCGCAGTTTGCCCATGACTGATCTATATGGTTATTACTCCCTCTGAACTTTCTTTCTCCCTTTCCCTCTCTTTCACTCTCACCCTTTCCCTCTGTGTCACAAACTTTCGTTTTCTTTTGTCTTTACACTCTCTCTCTCTTCGTTTTTTTTTCTAACTTTCTTTTTCACTCTCTCACGGTGTCCCCTCCCATCTCTCTGTGTCTCTATCACAAAGTTTTGCGGTCTTTATTATTTCTCTCCTCTCTTTCTTCGTGTCTCTATCACAAAGTTTTGCGGTCTTAATTATTTCTCTCCTCTCTTTCTCCGTCTCTCTTACTATCTTTTTCATTCTGTATCGATATCTCGTGACTTAGGTCTATTTTGTA
Organism: Muusoctopus leioderma; assembly: GCA_027124095.1. NCBI lineage: Eukaryota > Metazoa > Mollusca > Cephalopoda > Octopoda > Octopodidae > Muusoctopus > Muusoctopus leioderma. Next base: position 6,604 of record JAOPJM010526587.1, read on the forward strand.
TATTTCTGCTAGTCCCGTTCTTTTCTCTCACTCCCCTCTCCCTTTCTCTCTGACTGTCACACTCTCTCCTATTTCTTATTTATCACCTCCCACTTTCTTATTGTTGTTTTAACCACCTTCCTCTCTACTATTTCTTCTTCTTTTTCACCTCCTTTTTCATCTCTCTCTAACTGCTTTTTTTACTACCTCCCCCTCTCTCTCATTATCATATACTTTCATCTCCCATTAATGGCTGAACTATTTCTTTCGATATTATTAACAAGGATTTATTTTTATATTTTCTTCATCTTATAGGGCACAAATCTATTTCAAATTATTTCATGCCAAAGAGCTTGAGCTTAAGGAAACATATATCGAAAATTTGAGGTACAATGGCCCGTTTTTGCTACAATCTAGGAACAAACAAACAGTCAAACAAGTTTTAGTATTATAGAGATATATATTTAAAATTGAAATTTAACAGCTATTGTCAATTATTTAGTGAATATTTGCTTTTTAATTCACATTATCTTTTAGTTTCAGTAGTTAATTTTAAAATATTATTTTTATTCATCTTTTACATTCATGGATATGTAATATATCAAATATATGATGTTCAATAAAATATTATAATAAAATATTGGAGGCTTTACAAAATGAAACTGGTAACACAATTTCCAAATTGTGTTGTATTATTTGTCACTACTAAACCACATTTATTATCTTGAAAATTTTAGTAACACTATGATTTATTTCTGTATCAAATAGTTTTAATTTTGTTATAACTAAATATAAAAGATATTTGATTTTTATTATCTAGGATTTTTTTTAATATTTTTCTTCTTAACAAATATATTGTAAAATATATTGTATTTAAAATTTTATGCAAAAACTCAAATCAAACTTTATATAATGATATTTTACTTTTGTTTTTTGTCAGCACTAACTACTAACTTAAACCATATAATCAAATATAATCTAGATAAATGCTATGAACAGAGAGTGAAGGCATTAGCAAAGCATTAATGGCATAATGTCAAACCAATTGACTATTAATTCTAATATCAAAGATACGAGATAGTTTCTTTGCTAGACAAATTAAAATTTAAATTTCTAACAAATTCAACTTATTATTTAAACTTTATTATTTAGTAGTATTTACCATTTAACAAAAAAATCTGCATAATTGGTTTGCATTTTGACTATATCTATCAAGTTGAGAGTATGGGTAACATAACTTTTTTGGGGGGGTTTCTTTTAAACTACACCTTTGCAGTATACCACCTATCATGGTTTCATCATACTGCAGATTGAATTGATAAATACTTTTAATATTAATACATTATGACAATTGCAATATCATTAATTCACAGTGCCCTACACAATGTTTTTGGATAATTCAAAAAAATATAATGGAAGAAGGCATGACTGAATGGTTAAGAAGCTTGCTTTGCAATCATAAGGTCTCGGGTTCAATCCAACCACATGGCATCTTGTGCAAGTGTCTTTTACTATAGCCTTGAGTCAATGCAAGCATTGTGAGTGAAATTGGGTAGACAGAAACTGTGTGGGTGCCAATCAGATGGATTGTACCTGTAATTCAAAGGGCCAGCCTTGTCACACACTGTCATGCTGATTCTGCCTGAAAATTATATTAAGTGTACATGTGTCTGTAGAATACTCACACACTTACATGCTAATTCAATGATTAGGTAGTTCAGTTGATCAAACAACTAGAATAGTCATCGTCACAACCGACAGAGATCCTTTTACTTCACGTATTAATAATAATGCTATTTAAAATATTAATCACATACCATCTTCGTATTTCTTCAGAATATATCAACAATTGCTGTTTTTCATTCATATTAGCCTATATCTTCATTAGTTAATCAAATATTATTAATGAATATAGCTAATCGTCTCAGAAACACTACACCCGAGTGTTCACTCAAGCATACTTTTAATAAACATGTTTTTCACGAGAAACTGATTCAAACTTTGCAGGTTTTGAGAATTAAACTGAATAATTCATCAATGAACTACATCTTGATATTCTATTTCTAAACTATCAACTTATCTTCACTGATTGAAGAAGATGATGATGTTGATCAAGGAATAATAACAATAATAATGATGATGATGATAATTATGAAGCTGATGATGATATTTGCAAACATTAATCCCACATTCAAGAGAAATAAACCAATAGAATATAGAAATGAAATAAAAAGAAATAACAGTGAATATATTTCATTAATGTACAATATAACCTACTAATGTTTAATCAAATATCTACCTTCAATACAAACACAAAGAAATTATATGTCAACAGATATATTCTCTATATATTAACCATATCCCCTGTTAGTCTGCCAACATCAACTGTTTGAAAATCCATTGATAAAGTAAATAATAATAAAATACAGTCCTGAGTTAATAAGGAAATAATATATTCTTAGAAAATAATTTTAGGTCCCAGAAATGTTAAATTCTATGATGTCAATCGGAAGTCAAATGAAGATACATTATTGTTGCTCAGTTGTGTATGGTAACAGTGAAACTATTAATCAAGTAACATCTTTTGTTGAGTAAGTATCATGCTTTATATTGGAGCAGTTAAAATAATATTTACAAAACACAAACAAATATATATCATTGCTTTTTCCTCCAAGCTTCTATGAGTTGGATGGAAATTTTTGAGGCAGTATTTTATGACCGGATGCCCTTCATATCACCAACCATATTTATATATATGTATGCACGTACACATACATACATACACACACAAACACATATATATATATATATATATATATATATATATACACATATATGTACACATACACAAACATGCATATATGTATTTATGTGTGTGTATAAACATATATATATATATATTTCATTCATTCATTCATTCATTCATTCATTGCTTTTTACGTCCGTTTTTACGTGCTAGCATGGGTTGGATGGAGATTTCTTGAGGCAGAATTTTTACGATCGGATGCTCTTCCTGTCACCAACACTAAATCACTGAATGGCCGGGCGTCTTTTTATTAGGAAACACAAACAAACGCTCACCGTTCGGTTTCAGCGACAAACAAAGTTACGAAGTAAACAAACAGTATATATATATATATATACAAGGATTTATGCATATATGTCTGTGGGGGCGTAAAACCTTCCACAAAAATTTACACTTCCGGGTGCTATTTGACACTCAACAGAGAAAACAAATTTTTCTGGAGTGGCCAATTATTTCCTTTATAAATAGCAAAACTACAAGACATAGATCACGTAGACTATTGTATACATATGGATGGATGGATGGATGGACATATATAATATTCATATACAAGCATGAAAAATAACATCCTTTTTTATGCATAATTACAAATGAGCATCCAGTTTAAATAGTTATTCTTTAGACCCAGGAGGTTTTGAAACATTGACATGTGTCAGTGCATGCATGTGCATGTGTGTGAGTATGTGTGTGTGTGTGAACCAATCCCGCCTTGTTTTTTGATTTTTCATTATATATTATATATATATATATATATATGTGTGTGTGTGTGTATATATATATATATATATATATATATATATATATATACACACACAGGGATTATGTACAATAGCATGACTAACAAAAAACAGGGTGTTGGCGAAGCTTGTTAATCATATACATATATTTAGATAGGAGCAGGCAAGGCTGTGTGGGTAAGATGTTTGCTTTGTAACCACCTGGTCCCGGGTTCTCTACCACTGCGTGGCACCTT
>JAOPJM010526600.1:5000-10361 GCA_027124095.1 Muusoctopus leioderma
AGCTTGTGCTGATGAAGAGCAATAACTCTAAAATGCATACATCAGTCTGCTAGATGTCACTCAGAGCTTATGGTGTTTATAACACTTAAAGTCTACAGAGAGAAGTTTTTCTCCAAGACAAACTCACAGCGATTGCCGTTGTATGTTTGAATCTTACGCAAACACGTTCGAAATGCGTTCACGCTTATTTAATTTCAACATCGCTGTTTCATGTGCTTATATTTGATATATATATATATATGTATATATATATATATATACACACATACATATACGACAGGCTTCTTACAGTTTCTGTCTACCAATTCCACTCACAAGGCATTGGTCAGCACATTGTGAACAAATCCACATAACACTTAACCCTTTTGTTACCATATTTATAAATAAATGCACTGATTATGCATTTCAGTTAATTTTGAAAATAATGAAGAATTTGGAGGGATTTAGTAAAATGACTAACTTTGTCATTATTAAGTTGGTGTTCTGGAACACAATTTAATAGAAAGGTACTTACAGAAAAATATGATGCAAAGTTTAAATCTTTTAATTTTAATCTGAACATTTTAAAACAAGAGGTTTAGTATCACAGAACCAGAGGCAGTTTCAGGCAGGTTGGTATCAAAAGTGTTAGAAGAAAACACAAGTCGTATATTGAGGCAGTCAAGAATGTATTAAAGCAATTAGAGAATGTTGCATGCATTTTACTGTTCAGTCAGGTGCTGGCATGGCTGTGTGGGTAAGAAGTTTGCTTCACAACCACGTGGCTTCAGGTTCAATTTCACTGCATGGCACTTTGAGCAAGTGTTTTCTACTACAGCTTCAGACTGATCAATGCACTGTGAGCGAAATTTGGTAGATGGAAACTGTGCGGAAGCCCATCATGTGTGTGCGTGTATATATATATATATGTATGTATGTATGTATGCATGTCTGTGTGCATGTTTGTCTCCATATGTTGACAACGCTTAAGCAACCGGTGATGTTTGTTAATGTCCCACATAAACAATAGATCCCACAGCTTAGCAGTGTGGTGAGTGAAATAAGTCCCATACATGAAAAAAAAAAAAAAGGGTTGGCATCAGGAAGGGCATCCAGCCGTCGAATACTGACTCAAATAAATATCATCCAACCCATGCCAGCATGGAAAAACCAACATAATAATAATGATGATGATGATGATGATGATGATGATGATGATGATGATGATGATGATGATGAAGAGTCAGTTGAAGTATATTCAAAGATTTAGATGATATACACAGTGAAGGCAGATGAAATGGGGTTAGGATATTGTAGTGCTAAAAAAAAAAGACTAGGTTACACATGAGGTGATAGGAAATACAGCATAAAATTGTTACCTAGTATGGCAATCACTGTTCTCTCATAGATATTTTGGTATGTATTTGTGTTTTATGATTGTCAGTATGACGTGAGAAAAATAGGATTTTTTTTGTCTATTTTTCTAAATGGTACTGTAGTCTGATTTTGTTGTTGATGTGCCTGGATGTTTGTGCATAGATATAGAAAATAAACTTACTGAATCACCATGGTGATAAATTATTACCTACTCACATTGTATTGTTATGACAACAGGATCAGTGAAATTCTAAAGTGATTGATATATAATCCCAACAAAGTCCTCTCTTATAAACCAATAATATTGAAATTCCACAGTGTTCAACATATAACTTCAAAGTTCTACAAAAGGCTATTTAGAAAAATCAATGGGCCACTATATTGACTGGAACCTTACTCATGCTGGCTTCCTTCAGATTTACTAAAACAGGTGGCGAATTGGTAGAGTCGCTAAAGCATTGGATAGAATGCTTTGTGGTATTTGTTCCAGCTTACTGCACTCTAAGTTCAAATCCTGCCGAGGTCAACTTTGCTTTTCATCCTTTCAAGGTAGATAAATAAAGTACCAGTCTAAGGTGGTGAAATCATTAGAGCATCGGAGGTGCCTCGCGATATTTATTGTGGCTCTTTGCATTCTGAGTTCAAATCCTGCCGTGGTCTACTTGGGTGGCAGACTTAATCTGCCGCCTGGTTTAACAACACCACCAGGCACTTTGGGAGCCTTTAGTGAAGTCCACTCTGTTGCAAGCATTCAGGCTAGGTCTTTGGTCTGAGGATACCTTCCTACCTCCATCCCTCCCACCCACCAGTCTTGGAGGTCCTGAAAAGGGGGTGATAGGCACTGCCTTTCCTCATAACTAACTGATTAAAAAAAAGATAAAAAAACAGCATTCAGCAATTGATGCTGGTTCTTGCAGTGGTAGTAGCATACAACAAGCACTATAGAAAAGGGCAAAAGAGTCCAACAAGACAATCAACTGATCTGGCATTTGTTCTTGGATGTAACCATTTCATTTGCATTTTATGTAACAAACATCTTTGGTAAAGATCAATATCAAAAGTTCAAGTTACCTAACATGAAGTCTCCCAACATTAAACCTCCATTTATGTTTTTCTCTGATAAGTGTTGTTACGGTATTTCAGTTAGGTGTAGTCATTCTACACATTTTTTAGCAGGCCTCGGTATTAAGTGTCCTCTCAATATTTAGTCATATGTAAAATTCCCACTGTGATTCCAGCCGCCATCTTAAACCTTACTTCATCATCATCATCATCATCATCATTTTACGTCCAATTTCCATGCTGGCATGGGTTGGACGGGTGATTTCGGCCTGCATCGATTCCAATTGGAGTCACCACTCTCCTAGATGAGCCGGGGGACCACGCCTCACTCAAATATTTCATTCAATGGCTTGGTTTCTACAGCTGGATACACTTCCTATCACCAACCACTTTACAGAGTGTACTGGGTGCGTGTATTGTAGCACCAACACTAGAGAAGTTGTCATGTTCACGACACAACTAGAGAGTCCTCTGTACCCTATGTCTTCTCCATTTGATTATCAACCATTTTACAGAGTGTACTAGGTGCATTTTATTGTGTCACTAACACTAGTGAGACTGTCATGTCCAGGACAAGACTAGAGAGTCCATTCTCCCCTGTGTAGTCTCCATTCAGCTGCCAACCATTTTGTAGAGTGCTGCTCTACATAGTCTCCAAGGGAGATAAATTACACATCAACACTTGAAATATGCTATATTGGTGACCTTTATCATTGATTGTTAGTTCAGGTAATTCTCCTTGATCTATCTCCAACAGGGTCCTTCGAGGTGTATTCTAACTATTACTCATCTAAGTTGAGTATTTGTGAGGTCCACACATAACCTTCCTTATGACTAGTGACTGATCTACAAATGCGAATGACCCTATACTTTGGTTTGCACAGGTAGGTGGACAATCTGGAATCCGGAATATTACCCACCAACATATAGAATTTAAATATATTATTGCAAACCTTCCTCTTGAGACCGCCACAGATATTCATGACATCATTTCACTGCTGACAGATGAACCATACGAGACCCTTGAAAGACTTACTCATCAAACACACTTCGAAATATGACCGCGAGCTCCTACAAATTCCCCTCAGTGAGCAATTGGGGAATTTAAAGCTTACCCAACTACTAGACCACGTGAGTTAACATTGAAGCAAAAATAGTCCAACTGAGAAAAAATTAGTGCATGAGCTTGTTCTAAAATGATCAATATTAACCCTTTTGATACCAGCCTGCCTGAAATTGCCCCTGTTTTATGATAAAAGAAAAACACTGGTTTTAAAGTGTTTATATTTAAATTTAAACATTGCATTATCATTTTATGTAAGAATTTTTTGTTAAGTTATGTTCCAAACACCAACTTAATAACAAGAACGTTAGTTATTTTACTAAATCGCTCCAAATTCTTGAATATTTTCAAAATTAATTGAAAATACATAGGCAGTGTATTTCATTAGAAATATGGTAATGAAAGGGTTAAACGTTCAAATGGTATTAGCAACATCTAAGACAAGCAATTGAAGACTCTAGTGGAAATGACTGATGAAATTCTACAAGTGGCTACAGCAAACTGTGAAATTCAGCAACTTGCTATATGATTAACCTTCAAGGAAACTGAAAGCTAAAGATCACTCTAAATATCTTCAGAATGATGTTTTAGACAGATCAAAAATAGAAATATTTGAAATAGGTAATAATTTTTGTTGTTTTTTTACTAGTATCAGTCAGTGATGTGCAGCCATGCTGGAGCACCACCTCCAATTGTTTTAGTTGAATATATCAACCACAGCGCTTTAGCAGGCACAATTTTATTGACCACAGAAGGAGGAAAGGCAAACTTGACCTAGGCAGGATTTGAACTCAGAATGTAAACAAGTACCAATCACACAGCCATTTAAAGACTTTTATCAAAGATCCCAAGTTCTGTTATTAGAGAGATTATAACAAAAAATTAAGGACTATTTGTTGATAAGAGTATATCTGGAATCCAAGGAATCTGGTGAGGAGCTGTCATTAACAACCATCATCATCATTTTTATGGTCACTTTTCCATCTGGCATGAGTTGAATGAGATTTTTTTCTTTTTTAGGCAGTATTCTACAGCTGAATGCCCTTCCTGACACCAACCTCTACTTATTTTTTTAAGAATGGGATTCAATCCACTGATCTACACCCATTAAACTGATAAGCTGCAGGACCTATCTGCTTATGTGGGACATAAACAAATGACACTGGTTGTTTAAGTGATGTCAACATGAAAACAAACATGCACACATACATATATACATACACACATGCACATATATATATATATATATATATATATATATGACAGGCTTCCGCACAGTTTCCGTCTACCAAATTCCACTCACAAGGCATTGGTCAGCTGAAGGCTATAATAGAAGACACTTGCCCAAGATGCCATGCATGCAGTGGGATCAAACCCGAAACCACATGGTTACAAAGCAAACTTTTTAATCACACAGCCATGCCAGTGCCTAACAATGGCAATGGTAAATCCGGGAGAGTTTATCAGGTGTCAATAGGTTTGCATGCTATGAAGATTAGGAAAAGTTGATGGAGTGCATTATAGCCAGAAATGGCAGCTTTTTCTAATCCTCAAAGCAACCAAACTTATTGACATCCAACAAACTAATGGATTTACTATTCTTTGAATGGTTTCCTTTATTAACTTGGAGTCATCCTATAGAATAAAAAAAAAATGTTATACACATAGGCACGAGCATTAGTGTGTGGTTAAGAAGTTCATTTTACAAACACACAGATTCAGGTGTGGCACCTTGGGCAAGTGTCCCCTACTATAGCCTTGGGCTGACCAATGATTTGTGAGTGAAATTAGTAGACGGAAACTGTGCGAAAGCCCATCGTGTGTGTATATATATATATACATACATACATATATGTGTATGTATATATATATATATATGT
>JAOPJM010526620.1:0-10360 GCA_027124095.1 Muusoctopus leioderma
CCAGCCCGAAGATTTGCTCCAGTCGTAATGCAGAGCAGATGCATATAGACGAGAAAGTTGCAATAATCTCCTAACGCGGTAGCTAAGGAGAAATGCAGCGACTGGAGTAATGAAACATATGTAGCGTTTGACGATTGAAGAGGAATACATATGTTATATTGAAATCTTATTTTATAGTTATTTTTATAATACTCTGCTTTAGTATTGAGTTCATGGAGTCATACACGGAATTGGAGTTCTGTATACTTGATATACAGTTAGCCGGATACACAGCATCGAGTGCTTACATATGTAGCAAGTGGGCATCATAACCCACATACACATACTATATATATATATATATATATATATATGTGATGCACTTTTATCGATATATATATATATGCACATATATATTCATGTTTGAATATTTATTTTCAGTTCAGAATAGCAATGTATGCTAGACGATATAATGACAAACATAATGTTGAAGCGTTTCTATTGTTCACATAATGAATGTTACACCAACAACAAGACGTCGTTTAACTATAGTGATATAACAGTCTTATATAGACTAAAACATAGTATGCTTAAATAAACAAATCAGTAATGTCATAGAATCAAAATTGATATGTGGCTCCTTAGCTTTTAATGAGGTTACTAACACTTGAGTTCTCATCGGTGTGAGAACGACGTCGGATAGATTGAGCAAATATAGTTACATCTAATTTAGAATCCGGTTGAAGCTGTTTGCGCATTCATAATCGTACTGTTACCAGTATTTCATACTACGAATTACATCATTCCAATACCAAATATAGAAGATCATTCCATAAGAATGTTTTGACTATCTGTATTCTGATGACAATTTTTGCATATCCTACTACTATCATGTACAAAATGAATGAATGATTATATGAAAAGCATTTTCGTAACTTTAAAAAAATTGTATTTCTTTGGACTCTTTCTTGTTGTTACAATTTGTGTATATTGGGCAATCATTCCTCAACATCACAGTACATTACATATTACATAAGGAGTTGTTAATAATAGATAATTTGATATTAAACCAAACGCATATGAGATCATTCGGCATTCAGTATTCAGTTGCAGTTATTATTTCCTGTACAGGAAAATATAGATATGTTGTCTAAGTGAATAAGGCAGGAGCGGTAGAGAGTCAGACTAAATTCCTCGTAGTATGTATTTACGCCCATTCGCCTTATGCTCGACATTGCCTTTTATTTGTCCAGGATTGAAACATTATATATTAGCCGTGTAATCTGGCTGATAGATATTATTGTTTTCTCCCCACCAGGAACAGCTGATTCCCCCAAAAACATGTATGTCTCACCACTAGTCCGTTACTAAATAAATAATAGTAAATATCACTATAAGAGGTAACTGAATAATTATTCTAGACAAAAAAGGTAAGCATGCGAGATTCCATTAGTAGATAAATAATATATACTTTGTAATATTATGTATTTTCATATATGTATGTGTATATTTATGATACACTTGTAGTAATAACGTAATCCTCGTGAGTCTTAAACTTAACACTACGTTTGACCATTATTGTTTACATTATAACCAGTATGTATCACACTAGTGGCATTCACACATCTTCTGTCTATCAAAATTAAAATGCCAATACATGATAAATTGCACATCCACACACACATATATGTAAAACATTATTAAAGCATTTATGATAGACGTCATATAGCCTTTTAATTTTTGGTAAATAAGAAATGACTGAAATATATCAATTGTTGTTATGTATGTTATTAAGTAATATGTATACTATCAATGTTAGACAATTTATGTACACACCATTGATCAGTAACAATGGTGTTCTCTGAAGCCGTATGCGGGCATAAGTTACTCCGGGGAAGATGGTTCCAAATATGATATCAGTTGTTGTGTAACATTCCAAATTTATTTACGACCTACCATAGGTCATACATGTAAAATTATGCATTTGGAATATTTTAGGAAAATTAACGGTAGATTTATTTCTTCGTTTGAAGTCGTTCTGTTCGTTTAAAATTATAATACACAAGGAATATCAAATGAATTTATTATAAAGCTTATACACCATCTATGTGATAAATTACAGTGAAAGGATCAGGGAGTCAGACTCTAAGGTGATAGCCTAAACATGCAGGCTGATAACTACATTAAAACATGCATAGAGTACAGTATAGTAGAAGCACACGTTTTATTATATTAACTCTCCAAAGGAGAGAGTAAGCTGGTAGAGATTCTTCAGATAAAGTAGACAACTGTCATTTACTGAGAAAAGATGTAAAACAGATGAACTCCCTGTGATGACCATCCTGCAAACTGTGAAAGGTTATGGGAGACGAAGAGCAGTTTGAAATGTATCTTTCTTGGTTTCCATATTTTTATTTGCTTAGAAAATTTGTTAAGATATACACTCCATCGTATGAGGTACAGCCTGTAAACTTTGGAAGGTTATGTCAGATGGAAGTCAGTTTGATTTGTATCTGTATTAAACTATTTTCCGCAGCGGGTTTGTATACAATACTAACTTTAATGACTGCAATCATGTCCTTCCTTATGTCCTTCCGATTTATCTACTTGCACTCTGGCCCGACGTACAATTTGTACTGCATTTTAGGTTTTAATGAACTGTATGTTTAACTTGTAATACAATGTGCATTGTACAAGTTTGCATCAGATGTACCAGCCTAGCGGAGATAACTTCTATTCAACAATGGATAGTTTGCAGCAGAAAATCAGCAGTACCCTCCTGCAGATTTACTTAGAAGAGCATATTTCAGGTATTTTGAAATGCAATCGCCCAATCACGACAGGACATGAGCTCCCCAATATGTCTGCTGAACTTGCGAAGTAAATCTGAAAATATTGCCTAATGGTACAAGGAAATAATGAACTATGGTGTGCTAGTTTCTTGTGGAGAACAAATAAACCGTCTTGAGAATAAATATGTTGATATGGTTAAAAATACAGGAACACAGCTCCGAGAGCAAATCTAAGATAGATTACTCACACTTTCAATAATACATATTATCTGCAAATTAATATGTATAACTGCATTTTCCGGTATTTAATAAGTTAGATGTGCATGTAACATACTGAGGCAAGGGAATATAAACCTTTCACTCGGTCCAAATACATGACTTAGTGTACGATTTAGTTCTTCCATATACCTCTGTAGCGTTATTGAGAGACAGGTTCAACACAATGAACACATCTTTTCTTGGAAAACGTTTAGTTTTCTTTTTTTATCATGACAGGTAAGTTCCTCAGTGTCGAAATGACATTGTGTTCTGTCCTGAAGTAAATTGTTTCTTAATGCAATACGATGTCATTACGAATCGTGGCGACTTTACACTGACAGCTCAAAGAGAAATTAAAATGCAGTTTCTTTATAATGTTTCCTTATATGCCATTTGGGCCCATGGTGAATGTAAAAAAACATATTATGATAGAATGACAGTGGTATTGAAAAGCTCAAATACCTCGATCACAAGTGGATGACATTTGAAGATTTGAAAGTGTTTTGCTCACGTCTTTCTTAACAGAGCGGTTACACTACTATTCCTTCTTCGCTTTGTTTATGGGCGAACCGAGTTAAAAAGATCATTGAGGGAGAAAGCAATGCATGTAACGTGGAGATATTGATATTAGAAAGTCCAATAATATAAGCATACCTCTAGTGAAATCAGAATATATCTTCCTCCAAGCACTTCATATCAAACTAGGTTCGACAAACAAATTCGTTAAAGGTTTAGAGAAATATGGCTAACCCTTTGAAATATATATGTGGACAATTTTTGGCTATAAGGCAAGAGAAATGAAAGACTGATATTTGTGATGGTCTTACTGAAAGTGCATTAACGAGCGATGATCTATATGAGTTTACATAAAACTGCTGAGTAAAATGACACCTTGGCATTGATAGATGTTTTGAAGAACAAAACTGAAAACTATAAAGATCTGGTGAATATTGTACTTTTACCTTCCAGATGTTAAGTTGCAACATACGAACAAAATCAGATTTCTTCCACAGCAAGTTAAACTAATTCCAAACCCAATTTGTGTGTGTTAGGGAAGAGTAAGGACCGAATTCTCACGAATATATAAAAAAATATAAAAGGAGAACCTGACAAAATATAGTTGGGATGGCGGAATACAAATATGATGACAGAAAGGATTTGTGTGCTGAATAAAACAATAGCAGATACGTGACCATGTTCGACAATCCATGGATAAAAACCGGCTTCATTAAACAGCGCACTTCCTGTAGCAACCTCAATTGTATGCTTATTCTAAATCTTCACATGTAAACTAAACATGAAATTGATGGAATATTTTAGTGCGGATGATGCACATTTCGCACAATATAGAACTGATTTTACTGCGATGAGTGCCACTTTATGGAAACAAACTTACACATATTTCCATACTAAAATTTAATTTTGACAATTCCAACAACAAATAAAGGCATATATAAATGATTAATTCTGTCTTATGTTCCACGAAATACTTTTATTCCTCACTGAATAAAATTACGTGAAACGTTGTCTCTATATAATCATATATATTTCCTATATACTTCACTTAAACAAATTCAATTATCTTACAAATATTTGTCAGCAGGTTAAATACTTCTTACGAGAGAAACGTATGGAAGTAAAGTTTCGCTAAGAGCAAAACAGTATTTGTTGTGTAAATCACACAGGCAGCTTTTACCTTGTTTTGTAATAAAGAAACAAATGTTTTCGCAACTTGCATATATACATTGATACACACACATACACATACACACACACGCAGTAGCAAATCGTGCATTCGTTGACGACGTTATTAATAAGGTTTATAATATTTATGAATTGGTAGCCGTGAAACCGGACTATGAATTCCCTCGAAATCTTTGTTTGTGTATAGGGAGAGTCCACTGAAATGTATTATATTGTTTATGTTTTCAAAACGATGTCTTTCAGAAACTGCATGTATATCTATATCACATTTGTCTTAGAATTCCTCATATACTATATGCTTTGTAAATTTAATAACAACACCACCAATACACGGTACGCAAATTAGGATGCTAGTTCGATTAATTCTTGGTTTTCGATCGGTTCAGATTGTTATTAGACAAATGTCCTTGTTTGTGGACCGAATGTCAGAGCACTTCGATTCTGAAGATCATGCAAGTTACATTGACTTGCATAAATGTAATCAAATTATGTTTATGTGTACTGAGAATCAAATGCATTCATATTGTTTAAACTTGCATAGTGTGGTTTGGATAAACTGTATTACATTTGTCTCCGATTTTCAGACATACGCAGTTTCATGATATACATATTTATTATTTAATTTTAAAATATATGAAAAGCCAAAGTCTAATTTTAGAACACTCCTTGTGCAGCTATTTTTTTACAGAAATGAAGTTCACATATGTTAGTAGATACAGCAGCAGAAAACAGCAAGAGGGGAATAAGAAAAACGCACAAATTATGAAAGTTTACGACTTGATTCATCCCTGCTAAAAATTCTACTGATCTTGTTATAGATACAGCATCAATAATTACTTGCTCTCCTGAAAAAATATATTCATCTGATCCTTCGTTTGTTGGTGCAATAACATCGTCTCCTACTAAATTACACCAATCCGAAGCGATAAGCGAGAATTTGAACGTCATTCACGATCACGATGTGCTGTGTCCATGACAGCGGAACACGAAATATACTGCTGCAGTAGATGTCTAGATAGACAATGTGTCGCCAAATTAACAAAATTACGATTGGAATTTTGCGAAGTTTATGGTGACGGAGAAAACCCATAGACAACACATTTCACTAACACTTCATCTAAAAATAAACTATCGAATATGAAGAACACAGAACACGAGTAGTTACTTTTTGTATGAAACACAAGTCGTTTTTATTGTTTTTCTTGTCTTCCATTTCTTATGAAATGATCTGCATTGGCTACTTCCGTATTCAATAAATGTAAAAGCCTCGATGGTGTGGTAGCGCACGAACACGGCAACATCATTTGCCGCCGGTGTAATATTGAATTCGGCAAAAAGCAAGTGATCGAGTGTGTTCTGCATTACTAAGTCGAGGTCATTAACAAAATGAGTACACTAATAAAGTTTGAAACTATGTATTTACTGTTATACGCTTTCATTCCTCAACAGTGTGGTTGGTATTTTGAAGGACAATTAAAATTATTGACTCATCACAATGAAAATCTTTCTTGGCGTCCTACAGCTAATGGATGTTTGTGAAATGTTTGTTGTAGGACATTTAAAACTGTATCAACATACTAGAATGCGTAATCTATTCGCCCTGTTCGCAAACGTTAGGAATAATGGATGATAATATTAAAGTGAGAGTTTCGTGCAGTTTTGGTTGAAATGAAACATCGAAGTGTCGACTCCATTCTGGACATATTACTTATAGATTACCTGACGATTATTGCCTGGCACCATATTTGGAGTTATCCACTGGAACGGTTCTTCAAAACCATTGACATCGTTTCGTACGGGGCAACTAATTTAACAGATGTGGATTTATAGTTCTTCCAATTGAGCACAATTCTCTGAATCGAACTGTCGCACATATTTAAGGATGTTACACTGGATCGAAAGCACGGGTCCATGAACTAAACTAATTTTCTTTCTCTATTCCATTTGCTGGTCACACTCTCAACTGTGTGGGATTAAATGCGACGATGTGTTGTCTATGTATCATCTCATTTGACTGTGGTCATTGTTCGTATTCCTTTCTTTCCGATTCTGCACACCGCAGGAATGGTCTGAAATTATATTTGTGATAGAGAAAATCTCATATTGTGATTGTCTCTCTGACACGATATCTTCACAGCATAATGAAACCTATACTGCTCATCATTGATGTTTCGAGAAAATTAAATATGCTGTTGATGCTCTTGCAATTGGCAGTACTCAGATGGTTAATGCAAAAGGCGAGGCAGAAGAACTGAGAAAAAAGATAAAGAATCAAAAGTGCATCTTTTAACAATTTCGAGAATGAAATCCGGAAAGAGTGAGCGAAGAAGTAACATTTTACAGTCAAACAATGTAGTTATAGTCGGTGCCATTCATCTACGGATGTCTCTGAAAACGTAACTTCAAGATATAAGACCAAAATTCACTGGTTATGAAGCGAATGCTAACATTAAGTGTATACCGAAATATAACGATATACATTAATATGCAATAAAACGACGTGCGCTTCCTACCATATATAATGGGTCACTGGACCAGATGTACCCACCAAACTCTCACAGCACAATCCATTCTGAAGCCTGATAATGTATTGGAAGTCTTTGTTTTACTTATTCAATCAATTGAGTACAATTGACTGTAATGAGCTTCCTGAAAGTTCTCAATACGTTTCTAATGCTTATAATGAAGATCTTGATTGACATCAATTATTCCATTAATGCAAGCCATTGAAACATCATCATTGGTGATGAAAAATGCAACTGTCTTCCATACAAGTACAGCAAGCTTATTACAGATGAATTGAAATGCGTTTTTTCCCCAGTGTTGGAATCGCACACAGAAAATGTATATGCACAATGTTGACAATCTATTTGTGTGCAATGATATTTCAGATTAAATATTTAAAATATTCATGCCTGCAGTCGAATGGATTAGGTACATTTGAATCGGTTTTTGCTGATATGCAATGAAAGCGGCCTTCTTACACACACAGGTTTTCAAACAATTATATGAAATACCGCATATTTTCTAGCTGAACAAATAATATTATTATGTTATGGCGAGTGGTGTTACAAGTCCAATGCATTGCTTTTTTCTGGGTGCATCAAATATATCTAATACACCATAGGGCATAGTGCATGTAAGATACACATTATCCAACATGACGTCCTTTGCTTTAGAAACTGTAGGTTGAGATGTCATGGTGTTTCCTACATTGTATCATACCATATTGTGCTTTGACAGCTTTACTAATTGGAAATGTAATACACTAAAGCAGCTTTCATTTTGAATCTCTAGGCTATATCAATACAATAATACATTCATTGACGTTCACTAGTAATTAGAGAGGTAACAATGTATAAAGCTACACATTTCAAATATCAATAATCCAATGAGGAACCTCCAATACGTCATCTTGACAAATAATTGTTGAATACTTAGGAATTGTGAAATTATACACCAACTGGTATTCATTTCCCTATATCCATGGAGATATTCACCCCTTAATTCGTGGAACACGTCACAGTAAGTTTGCACATATTTCGCTGGGGAGGACAGATTAACTCAGAACATATTCACCTAATGAAGTTCATAGTTTACGGAACAAAAACACATATATTAGTCATCACTAATGTCACCTATCTCTTAACGGATATTTAATTGTCTTTACTTGTATTACATTCCACTCATGAAACACAGAACCATCAATTTATGTGATGTTTATGATGCATATATTGTTGTAAAATTATTTTAGCTGTAATATATCCCAAATTTCCGATGTCGCCAAATATGAATATACCTTTATTCACATTAAACATTGTTTGCTTCTAATTAAATGTACACCTTGCTGACGCTTCAGCAAAGGCACATTGATTAGTTGTTCAACCCTATATAAATAACAGCATTTCTTCAGGAAAAAAAACATTTATGATAATTTAACACAAAATTATTCTCAAGGGAAGACTGTATGGTCACTCCTGGAACGTATTTCACGATAAGACTGCTGGAATATGTCTAAACTATGTATGAATGCGAATAATATAATTGCTAAAGAGAACAAAATACAGTAGAAAATGTATGCACTTCCTTGGCGGAAAATTGAAAATAAATATTGTATTACTAATATTAGTTTTATTTACAATATTATATTACAGATATAAACTGTCATATGCGTAAACAGCAACGCAACTAACTTAAGTATTGTGTATCGTGCAGTTTATAATTACTTTAATTGATGGTTAATTTAAGTGGGAACAGTGTTCGTATCTATTTTAGAGATTACATATTGTCTTATTATTTGTATTGATAATTTAATAATCAGATGTGTTGAAATCAATCCATTGAGCTGCATATAGCTGATATAAAGTTACAATTATCTATGTGTAAGACACCTTAATATTTGTTTGTGTGTCACACCGTTAATGCGCATTCATTAATAACCCGACAACATACCGGCTGTTTTTAAATGCTAGAACATAAATTGTTCCCATTAATTTAAATGTCGGTCCCACTGAGTATGCCCCAATAATAATTTATTTTCTGCAGGAATTAAATAACAACAATATTTTTGTTGTAGAAAAACTCGCTGTTTCTCCGAAGTTAACACATCAAAATGATTGACTTTTCTTCATCCTTGGCCATTTCCATATTCTGGCCACCAAGAAGGTGTAATGTGTAAAGAGTTACTTCTCATTGCAAATAATATCTAAAATGGTTTCACTATAACTGGTTTAAGATTCCGTAAGATATTCTAACATTAAGCAAATACAGTCGGAATGGAAACACTTTTTAGTGTTAAAGTTATCTCCCCTTAAGCAATGTTCATGGTTAGGTTTCTAGTCAAACGGTTTAATGCAATAAATCACAAAGAATCATGCCTGGAGATATACTTCACTGTAAATGTTCACGTATGTTGATTTTTTAAAATATTTTTTTGGCGGAGAAAACTTTCTAAATAGAAACTTTTATAATACACCAGCACATCAAAGAAAATTACATGATGACACATTACACGATGAATGCAGTTCGGCAGTCAATCAATTATTACAGCTGTGTATCATAAAATATACATATATGTATGCAGAAGAACTGCCAGTTTGAAATGTCATATGTTATATATATACATAAGGCATATATACTTATAGCATCAGGGGAATAGACAATATTTGTATTAATTTTACTGTGAAATAGTTTCCATTGCATAAATATCAATAACATGTATTGTTTGCCTGTTTTTCCTTCTGGTAAAAGTAAACATCGTTTACTTAGTAAAGATCACATAGTCTAGAGTGCATTTTTAAAGACTAGATAATACAGAAAGAAGTCCTTCAGATGCAGAAACTACTTCAGACAGCAACATATATTAACATTCTAAAAAAACCTATGTAGGACTAACCATGGAGTACTAATGCAACGACTAGTGAAGTGCTGTTTCAACACATATATACATCCTAGGCAACATTCCTCATTCCGTTCTTGCTGACATGCAATCACACACCAAATATGTCTAACCCCTGTCCACAACCGTACTAAACCCTATATCTACTTCGTGTAGTTCACAGATCAAGTGCCAACTCTACTGAAAAATACAGAGCGTATTACTCTTCTCTAATCATCCATACATATAT
>JAOPJM010526637.1:0-10359 GCA_027124095.1 Muusoctopus leioderma
ACATACATACACACACACACGCATATATATATATATATATATATATATATATATATATATATACACACATATATACACATATATACTGGGTTTTTGATCAGATGATCGTTGTAGCCCACAGAATAGAAAAAACTCAATATTAAAAAGTATTTTGTAAGTAAGTTTATTCAAGTTCTTACACCATGGCAACGATGTTTCTGCAGAACGAATATTCGCCAAGCTTCTTCAGAGAATTGCACTGCGCACAATTCTCTGAAGAAGCTTAGCGAATAAACGTACTTACATATGTCTGTGTGTGTGTGTGTGTATATATATATTAGGACTTCTCCATTTCCTGAAACGCGTCATTCTATGGAAATCAGAAGTATAAAACAAACAATGTCGGGTTCCCAGGAATTTCCTGGGAATAGATCCCAATTTTTATTTTTCATTTTTTTAACTCTCTTATTTAATGATTTAGAGTTTTGGACACTAGAGAGCTAGAATCATGAACATAAAATTAATTCCATTAAAAAAAAACCCATCTATATTTGTATAGAAAATTCTAACAATTTACGAAAAAAAAAGATAAAAATGTTCCTCAATACTAAAAAAATATTTCAATCAGATTGATAGTATTGTCTTAAGACGCATATATTGTTGATGGTGTTGTCGCTCAAACTTGGCTGCAATTTTGTAACAAAGAGCCCTACCGCAAAAAAAAAGGCTCTCTCTGCTTCGATGGAAGTTGGAGGAATAGTATTGGGGGTAAGGAACAGTTTCTGCAAGTTTATAATTCTGTGTCCAGTAATTTGAAACATGTTCATCTCTTTGACAATGTTTTTTTAGATCGTTAGATGATTGAATACTCTCTCGATTGTTTTCAACAGCTTTGTTTATGGCAACATTTAATCTCTGTAGTAGGGACGTTTCTTTTGATGGAGTGTGTGCTTCAATTATTGTGAGTTCGGATTCTGCATGGGAAGTAGGGGATTCTTCTGACAAAGTGATAAACATTCTTTCATACAATTTCTTTGCAATATTTTGTAGTGAAGTTTTTGATGTCAAAACTAGAAATGAGTCAAGTGCATCCAAAATTATAAGATGATTATTTAAATACTTCATCAATCCAATCAGATTTTTATTCCTTTGCTTTTCGATTCTTTCTTGACACATTCTCTCAGTAAGAGGGACATTGGAGTATTTTGTCGATTAAATTCTTCTAGAATGAAAACAAATATGTATTCTGCAGAGATCAAAGTTGCATACCTTCGACCTAGTTTTTCAACTCAAATTTTAATTGGTTCCAATGCTGATACAACTGGATTAATAGCATTAAATTCATTGTTTGAAAAGTCAAGAGGTTGCTTCATATCGATCATAATTTTTGAAATACATCTTTTAAGGAACAAATATCGTTCTAACATAGCAAATAAACTATTTCATCTTGATTAATTGCAATTCATGACCATCCTCCTCTTTAACATATTTCTGAAGTATTTTATTTTTTGTTGGAGACCTACGAAATGAACTGAGAATTGTTCTCACTTTTTTAATGACAATGCCAGTGATCAAATTTTCTTCAGCTGAAGAGTCTTCTGCAATAGGAGCAATTTCACTAAGTTCAATTCGCTGTAAATTGACATAACTATTAACCACTTTCGTAACCTCGGAATCTACATTTTGATCATCATCCTTCAAACTCGTCGTCGTCGTTACAATGGTCATTAGTTAAATTAGCTTCATCACAATTTGATTGAATTTTCTTGTGAAGAACATCACCAACAGCCAAATGAAGTCCATGTGCGTAACACAATTGATGCTCGTATCCACAAAATGTAACAATGGCACTGGCTCCAACAGTTACGACTGCAATTATATTTTTTCCAAATCAAGGTTGAATTCAGAAAATTTTGTTTCAAAAAGTTCAATAATTTTTTCAGCAGGTAAACTTCCATAAATTCTTATCATTTCGAAAATCCCGAATTTACCAGATGAGTGTACATTTAGTTATTTCACTAATTACAATTCCTATTGACGTTGAATCATCTGCTTAAATGAGAAACAATCTTTGGTAAAACCAAACCTTTATCCGAAATAGCTTCCCTAATAAAAGCACTTTTAACTATTGCATTCATGTAAAATCCATCAATAGCATCAATTAATTTAGATACTATTTCTTCTATAGTTTCAGTCTGTTTTTCCATAAAGAAAGTTATCTTATCTTGGGCGATTCTTTTCGAAGGACGTTTGTCCATTTTAATTGTACTAGTTTCTGAGAAAATGCGTGTGTATGAGTGTGTATGTGTAGTAGCAGCAGCAGCAGCAGCAGTAGTAGTAGTAGTAGTAGTAGTAGTAGTAGTAGTAGTAGTAGTAGTAGTAGTAGTAGTAGTAGTAGTAGTAGTAGCAGTAGCAGTAGCTTATCTTTTCCGTGACGGGAATGATGTATTAGTGTCCAGAAAGCTGCAAATAACTACGAAAAGTTATATAAATACAAATCAAAAGAGGAATACAGAAAGCAGAGGAGGAGATGGGAGAGATGTCAATGCTGATTGTTATACATGGTGACTGAGATATTATATGAAGTCTGCACAGACACTCACAGACGTTGGATGTCATAATATTCATGTCTGGGGTGAGTGCGTACTTCCGATGTGATTGGATTCCATCTCTTGATTTGCATATAAGATGACAGACATTGCACTGCAATGCAATAGATGCAACATAATTGTCGCGTGGATCTTGCTTAGTGAAGCGTTCTAATTTTGGTGACATCTGACCTGAACTGCGTCATATCGAAAGGCGGCATGTTTGATTTACGAATGTCCGTTTCGAGCGCTCTAGCTGCCTAGATAGATAAAAGTATATTAACGTTGGGAGGTTTGATGCGGTTTTTACTGATACCATGATATCGATTTTCTTATGTCAAAACAGAAACGAACGTACGTTCTGTTTACATACACAGATTGTTTGTTAAGATATTGAGTTTGCTAGGTGTTAGTTAAAATGACACCCTACCTCGTCAAAATAATCCAGAGGACTCGCTGCATACAACTAAAGTTATGCTATGTCAATGTACTTTTTAATTAAGTGCGTGCTGACATGTCTAATGTTGTGAGCAAAAAAAAAAACTCTTTTAATTAATTAGCTTATTGATTAAATCTTGTTACGAAAGGCAGACCAGAAGTATTCATTAAAGCTGATGATTTTTATTTTCGTATCACTTTGGGCGTCATTTTAATTAATTAATATTGGGAGGAGGGCTAACTACATTCATTATACTAGCCTCCACTATACTATATATGTTTTATGCAGAAGACGTCCCTGGGTAATATCCCCGGTCATTCTTCTTAAGTTGTCACAACTGTCATTGTTCATTCACTCGAAATCTTTATAACTATCTCTGTCATTTAGAATTTGGCTAGTATTGGGAACACTATGCTTCGCTGAAGAGGTCTAATAAGACCGAGACAAGACCAGAGTTGTCACTGTACTTGCCAGATCTTACTCACTATCCACTACATAACCGTGATTCAATATTTGATTTAGATATCGGAGTTGTCTCCCTTGACTTTCTTGACTAGAATTAATCATTAAAGCTAATGAATGTTTCTCATCACTTTATGTGCAATTTTAATTATTTAAACTTTTCTTTTTGTGCTCACTACATTAAGTATGTTAGACCCCACTTAACTGTATGTTTTTAATGCAGAAAGTGTCACTGAGCAGTTTTCTCCTCTTGTCGTTTTTTAATGCGGCTTACAATCCTACGTTGTAATTACTTCTTTATAATTTATAAAAGAGTAAGCCAGAACTTTGATGAAGTTTTCTGTTCAAACTGTTAAATATTTACTTTCAATGTATACCAATATACATCCTGTTTGTGCATTTTACCAAATTTATTACTTTTACTAACGCAAACCACTACTAGTCTCCTGAAATTCTGGTGACCATTGATATTTATGTGGTAGTGTGTCAAGAGAGCTTTCTTTTATTTGAGGTGTAAGCCTGATAGATGTTAAACATATTTGATTTCGAAGTTTTTAGTAAGAAGCTGTTAATCATTTTAGAATTTAAGACCACGGTTGGAGATTTAGATCTAAATCAAGTAGAGATAAACTGTGAAACAGTTTTCCTGTTGACTATACGTTTGTTATTTCTGTCTGAGAAGTTAGGTTAGAATATAAATTTGTGTAAAAGTCATGTACGGTTATTTAGCTTTTGTACATTTTCTTTTCTTTCCGCAGGCGTGGCTGTATGCTTAAAAAGTTCGCTTCGCAACGACGTGGTACCGAGTTCGACCCACTACGTGACATCTTGTTCAAATGTCTTCTACATTGCCTCGAGTCGACCAAAGCCTTGTGCTACAAATTTTTGAGACGGAAACTATGCGGAAGCCTATCGGATATATATATATATATGTGTGTGTGTGTGTGTGTGTGTGTGTGTGTGTGTGTGTGTGTATGTGTGTGTGTGTGGTAGAATCGGTACGTTGAACAAAAATACCTCGTAGTATTTGTTTTTCCGTATTGGTTACGTTCCTTTACGCCTAGGGTAACTTTGACGTTCTATCTGATAAGGTCGATAAAATAAGTACCAGACAAAGAACTGGTGTTCGATATAATCGACTAAAATCCCCTGAAGGCGGTGCCCCAGCATGGCCTCTGTCCAATAACTGAAACCGGTAAAAGAATAAAAGAATATTCAAAATTAAACTTAATTCGTTTCCTGCATCAGGCCGAATTTACCTATTACAATTCTAGAGCAGATCAAATAGATACCAGTAATATAGTGAGTTGAGCAAAATCGACTACACTCCATCTGCTTATAGAAAATATCTTATGGTTGTTAGAAATGTGTTTCTTATAAATATGTGCTGTTGATGAGGTTACGTTGTTGAACAGATGGTTAAAAACGAAATGTTACTAGCAGAAAAATGTTAATGTTTCTATTGTTCTCTTATCCATATCTTCCCGACTATGCATAATGCCAAGCACGCTCTTCATTTCGTAAATAAAATCTACATTCTCATCAAATTATTTCCTATTTTTTTCTTATTCTTCTTATAATCTTTGTTTCTGTATCTCAAGGTACAACAGTCAAGATGCTAATAATAAGTATACGTATTTTGTATCTTTTCCTTGTTTCTTGTTTTGTTTTGTTTTTTTCCATTTCTTTCTTCTTTTTTTTTCTTTCTACTAGTGGATACTGCGGTTAACTAATGCTGATTGGTTGGTAGAGTAAATAAAAAAGAAAGAATGATATTTTTTGTTATTGCACTGGTGCTATAGGAAACATTATAGCAAACACAGCAAAGGAACATCAACTACCAAAGATTTCTTTATTATTATTGCCTTTAATGTTTTTTGCCTGGCCGAACACAAAATTCATACAGAAATAAGATGAAAAGCCAGCAAATAATATCAAAAAGAAAAGGATTCATAAAAAAAAATGGAAAATAAAACTGACAACAATACAAAAAGAACGAAGTGAAAAGAATAAAGAAAATTGGGGGAAAAAAAACTAATAGAAATACATAAAACAGAAAGATTAAAAGAATCAGTCAAAGTATTCTGTTTCAAAATATCATATAGTAGTTACATCTAATCATTCTCGTATCAGGTAAATCTGGAGAAATTTCACTGAAACTGACTGACTGCTGTCACAAAAAAACTAAATTTTTGTTTCTTCTCTCATTGCATGTCTCTATCTGTATGTGTATGTTTGTGTGCGTGTTTATATGTGTTTGTCTCCCTACATGAAGGTGTGTGTACGAGTATGTAAGTACGTATGTATGTATGTATGTATGTATGTATGTATGTATGTATGTATGTATGCATGTATGCATGTATGTATGTATGTATGTATATGCGTATGTATGTTTGCGTGCGTGTGTGAAGACATATGTACACTGCCTTACATATACATGAAGACATATATTCAGTATAATTTAGCGTGTATTATTTGTTTATGAAGGATTGCTGGAGAAATATTTAGTTTCAGTTGAACAACTATCCTTTTTTTATTTCCTATTTCAATCACTGATTGAAAAATAATTTTGTTGTTCCGTTTTGTTGTTGTTGATGTGACTGTTTAGCTTCAGGCTAGTTCTGATCAAGGTGACGGATGATGAAAAATGTTTCTCTCATGATCGTCGTTTTATCAGACAGTTTATATAAAGGAACAAATTATCCAATTTGTCTTTCCACTTATAAAAATGTGTACAATGTGGTAGTAGTGAATCGAGTCGCCTACCTTATTCGCTCGTTGTTATTGTTTGTTTTATTGCTTATGATGATGATGATGGTGTTCATGGTGACCGTGCTTTTGTTTAGCCACCGGTCAGCCCTCATTCAGTATACCTGTGATGAATGACATTCCAGCTCTGACTATTACGTCTTTGTTTTCAGGTATACTGCATTTAGGACATTAACCATTATGTACGTCTTTAACACAGCGGTGTGTGATTCAAGGAAGATTGATTTTTAGTCTCTCTAGCAGGTCCAGCGCTATATAGAGGCTTCCATCATTAGCTCATGTTGTTGTTGTTGATCTATGATCAAAGGTATTCTAGCCATAACCATCCCGTCTTTTTCGGAGTATGAAGAACACATTATATATTATGTCCTGAGACTTGAGGGGAAATTTTGCTGCTACTTTTAGCTGGTCAAGCAACCACGCATAGGCTCCCTCATTGGCTCATGTTGCTGAAGCTGTATTATAATAACAATTAGCATAGTATCCGTCAAATATAACGGTGTTTATTTCTGTTTCCTTTGAGAAATTCTTATTTTTTCTGCATCAAGATTGCTCTATTTTATTCTCGTGTTTCATTTTGTCGTATTTCAGTTATTTTCTTTTTACCTCGATCCTTGTTTCTGTTTCTTCTTGCGTTTATTCATACGTTTCTTCTTGATATTTTGCGGTACTTCTTCCCAGTTGACATGAAGCATTGATTTCTTCTTGTGATAATGTTCGTCTTCTTACGGTACCTTGAAGCCGAGCAGTTTTTCTCTGACGCAGAATTACGTCGTCTGTTTGATTTAAAATGAATTCCCTGTTTTATACATGGAAAGTGGTCTCTTAACTTCCTTACTCTTATGCTCTCACTTATTTACTCTTCTTCATTATTCTCACTGACTTAATCATATACTTCATTATTTATACTTATTCTCGCTATCTCTTTCTCTCTATATATATAGTTCCCTATTTTTCCTCTCAATCAAAATCTCGCTCAACCACTTCTCTTCATTTCCTAACATCTCCCCTGCACACTTGGATATCTTACACGAATCTTTCTCTCTCCCCCTCTCTCTCTTTTTCTATCTCAATCATTCTGTCTACATTTCGCTCCTTCTTTATACCCCTGTTATTTTATCACGATATATTTCTAGTGTGGAGGTCTATCTTTCTTATTTCCGCCTCTCCTAGCTTACTCACGCTATCCCTTCCTCTGTCATCCTTTCTTCCATCCCTCCCTATATTTCCCTGTATTCTTGCCTCACTGCCTATCACGCTTGCTTGCGGACTGCAGACTATTTCTTCCTCTCTCGCTGTCTCCCACTCTGTCAATGTCCTACCTATCTGTTTATCTATCTAAGCCACCTCTCTTTATAATAATTTCGTTCTCTCTCTGTCATTACTTTTTCCTTCCACATTAATTTTTCCTTCCACATTACTTATTTTACCACGTTATCTTTCTAATGCACCCTCTCTATTACAGATGTGTATAATTCTGTCTTACGCGCACTATCTCCTCTCTTGTGTTTTCTTCTATTCCTCCCTATATTTCATTGTGTCCTCCCCTGACTGCCTGTCACGCTTGCTTACTGACAGCAGGCTGCTTCTCTCTCTCCCAATCTGTTAATCCCCCACCTCTCTCTTTATCCAACTGACCCACCGCTCTTTACAATCATTTCTTTGTCACTTCCACCTCTGTCAGCAAAGTCACAGCTTCCCCCCCCCCCGCATTCCTATAGCGTGGAAGAAAGAGGGAAACCAGCAAATAATAAAGGGATCACGGGATTTAGCATTTCAAAATATTGATTAATATACCATTTTAGGCAGACGGAGGAAATATGTACCAGTCATATAATGACTTCTTACCAGTTGACTATATCATTCCTTCGAGCTTTACATAAAACAAATATTAATATTGCATTATATTACATTATATTTACAGTCTTGTGGGCTTTATGTTCAACATTTTGAAACCTACTTCTGATGGGTGACATTGTGTTTCCTCATTTTTGCCTTTATAAACTATTTACATGTTTAGTACTGGAGTCAATTAAAATAACTTCTCTTCTCTCCCCCAAATTAGTGGCTTTCTGCAATATCAGAAATACATGTCAGTTTCTTTCGTCTAGGTACAAAGAACATCTGTTTCAGGGAAGAATCGGGAAATGGTAAATATCATTTTTGTATCTTATGCATTTCTCAAGTTTATTAGAAACATAAGCGAAGTGGATTGGCAAACTCAAATTTCTAACATTATAAAAAATGGCATCCCAAAGATTAAGCTTTTAGTATCAAAACTCAGATCAGTTTTAGACCCCACAGAAAGCTGAACTAAGACATACATCAGAGTATTGCTCACATATCTGGAAAGTTCTGCTGCTACTCATAAGCATTTCTCAGATTGCATCCAAAATAAAGCCAATTGACTGATTGGAAAGTATTCCCTCATCTACATGCTACAACCACTATTTCACAGATCCACTGCTTTGTATATCTCATGGCTCTACTACGATGACCCATATTTCACAGATCCACTGCTTTGTATATCTCATGGCTCTACTACGATGGCCCATATTTCACAGATCCACTGCTTTGTATATCTCATGGCTCTACTACGATGGCCCATATTTCTCTGAACCAGCTAGCAGCATACCCTCTACATCGACCACCTTCTGACGCAAAAAAATGTCTCTTCTTTCCAGCATATCTACTGTGCCTCACTTCTCAAATACTTACCCCACATTTGAATTCCTCTGGAATTATCTTTTCATTGTTTATGACCGTAGGGTGTGATTAAACACATAGATCAGTGGTCCCCGATCATTTTGACTTAGTGGCACACTTGCCATCAACTAAAAAAATTACTAGCACACTTCTCATAGAAAGTTTAAAAAATAATTATTTTTAGAAGTTAAACATGAAAATATAGAAAACTATTGCTTATCCTAATCTAACTTTTGTATAACAAAATTATGAAAATACATTTTTCGAGATATTCAAGCATTATAATGGATTCTCTAAAGCCTTAAATCATGTTTTTAAAAGTCTGCGACGTACCTAGGTAACCCATGTGGTGCACCGTTTGAGAACCACTGACATAGAGTCCCACACGTTTGTCTCATACAGTTGTGTACATGTTTCCTTGTTGGATCATCCGTCAATATGATATTAAATATGGCAGAGCAGATGGCTGATATTTTTAAGAGGTTCACAGAGTGACAGCACAAAGGCATTTCCACGAATGTGTCCTTATATTCGAAGTTCATGTTCAGTAAGATAAGGTTCAGTACTAAAGAATAATGAGATAAATTCAACTAATGCACCTATAGCTCTTTCAACCTGATCAGTTAACGCACACAATAGATGTCAAAAGTCAACAAACCAACAAATATTGCTACCGTTGACAGCTTCGATCGCATGATGGCAGCTTAGCATGACTGACAGAAAAAAGAAAATTACACATTCTACAGTGCACAAGGTTATCTAGAAAATGTACGAGAACAAGCCAACGACTCCAATAACAACAGTTTAAAACTCAAAATACACCAATGTCAACACGAAATAATACAAGGCAGAAAGGTTGCAGGAAAATGTGAAATAGATTACAGTAAAGTGAAATATTGTAAGAAGATTAAAACTATGAGAACGGATTTAGTTGCTATTTGTAAAGCTTTAATATTAATCTGGATTATTTATATATAAACTTGAATGTTGTTGTGTAGCGTAGGTTTGTGTGGTTGTTGTAAGTGTGATTGCATATGTATACGTATTTATATTAATATATTTGTGTATCAGGGACATGGCATGGCCTATATTTTAATGCTAAGCAAGAACGTACGTACGCACATACGTACGTACGTACGTACGTATGTATGTATGTATGTATGCATGCATGCATGTATGTATGTATGTATGCATGCATGTATGTATGCATGTATGAATGTATGTATGTATGTATGCATGTATGTATGTGTGTGTGTGTGTGCGTGTATATGTGTGCATATATATATATATGTGTGTGTGTTTATGTATGTGATGGACATATATATATATATATATATATATACATATGTGTGTGTGTGCGTGCGTGTGTGTGTGTGCGTGTGCACTTGTGTATGTACACACACACACACACATATA
>JAOPJM010526655.1:0-10359 GCA_027124095.1 Muusoctopus leioderma
ACATACACACATACACACATACACACATACATACATACATACATACATACATACATACATACATACATACATACATAGATATATGCATATGTCTATATGCCTGTATATATATATATATATTCTCTTAACAGACAGTAAACGTAGCTCTGGAAGACTATAATGTTGACTGGCTCTCTACAGAATAGGACTTCAAAGCACTAAATTATTACTCTCATCAAAAGAGAAATTTAATGAGAAATGTAAAACAACATTCCAACATGATAATTTGTATTACATATCAACCTGGATGGGGGAAACATAAGAGTAATTCTTATAATTTAGTTTATTCGGTGTGTGAGTGTTATAAATTTGAAGAGAAGCTGCCTGGTACATTAAGAAACGTCTGAATAGCAAAACTCTTCCTTTCTGTATCTTTTAAATTTGTAAGAATCCAGACCGAACTTTAGGAGGTACCAAGGGACCACGATTGCAGTGATAGTGTCTCTAAATTGGTCACTTGAGCTCTGCTAGAAATAGACAGTCAAATCTCCCTCAAATCACAGCCAACTGTTTTACAAAAGATAATAATAGGTAGACATAGGATAACATAGTCTGATAGTCACTATCTCTGAAACGAAAGACTGAATAGGCACAGCTAAAACATTTTGTTTTTAGTGAATGCCATTAGTCAGAGTTGAAAAAGCAGGGCCCATGAGACTTTTCAGGCAAGAAAGGAAGGAGACTTGGCTTGAATGCTTGCAATAGAGTGGGCTCTGCTAAAGACACATGTGGGCTAGGTGGTGGTGGTGGTGGTGGTGGTGGTGGTGGTGTTAAACAGGGTGATGTATTAAGTATATAACCCCAGAATAAGAATGGTCCGCTCCTTTCTTTATGCTCTAAGTTCAAATAACAGCCTATATAGACCTTGTTTTCATAATTCAAAGGATCGAATATTTAAGTACCAGTCTAGTAGGGAGTAGGTTACCAGAGTTTTTAGAACGTTAGCTTAGAATGCTGTGAGTTTTTTTTCCCCAGCTCTCTGTATTTTGAGTTCAAATCCTGTCTAGGTCAACTTTGCCTTTCATTATTTCTGGGTCGATAAATAAATTACCAGTTCAGGACGGTGGATTGGCAGGAATGTTAGAGCATCGGACAAGATACCTTGTAGTATCTGTTCCAGCTCTTTGGGTGCTGGAATCCATGTACGTCTGTTCGTTTTCATTAAAAATATCTGCAGCTATCAGTTACGGTTTAAAAACATGATTCTAATTGGCCTGTGAATTAGTCTTTATAGATAAAACTTTGTTTTACAATAATTAGTTAAGAGTTAAAGTCGGTCTATACGTCCATTAGATTAGAGTTTATCCCTGTTTCTGAAACGTTTAAGCAACTGAGAGTACAAGATTTCCCTCTGTACCAGATGCAAGTCCGTTGCAGGGTTAACCCACAACTACTACTGCTGATGCTCGTATTCATGTTCAGCTGAGTGGGACTAGATTAACGTGAAATGAAGCGAAGTGCTTTGCTGAAGGTCACAACGCATTGACTGGTCTGAGAATCGAACCGATGGTCTGAGAATCGAACCGATGGTCTGAGAATCGAACCGATAGTCTGAGAATCGAATCGATGGTCTGAGAATCGAATCGTTGGTCTGAGAATCGAACCGATGGTCTTGCAATTGGGAGCCCAGCATTCTAACCACTACGTAACGCAACTTCTTTACAATGCTTACACCTACACTATTGTAAAGAATTTGTTTCACCATTAAAGATGTGGTTAATTAGTCTAAAATATTACAATCTTATAGTTTCCTTTGAATTGTTGTTGGTGCTGTTGTTGTTGTTGTTGTTGTTGTTGTTGTTGTTGTTGTTGTTGTTGTTGTTGTTGTTCTTCTTCTTCTTCTTCTTCTTCTTCTTCTTCTTCTTCAACAACAACAACAAGAAAAGCAGCAGCAGTATCAACAACGACAATGACAACGATGACGACGACGAGAATAACATTAGCAAAACAACAGCAACAGCTTTGGTATGTCACCTAGGAAATACGAACCCCCACCCACCCACATGCCAACAAAAACAATATTATCGGGGCCCTTACTACCACCACCAACACCACCGCATTCTCTGTTGCTGCTGCGACGAACAGCAGCAGCAAAAACCACGACAACAACAACAACAGCAGCAGCATCACAAAGAGCAACTCATTTGCAGGAGCTGCAAAAATGTTTCAATGGTTCCCGTTGGACAAGAAACATGTGATGTTCGAAGAAGCTGAAAAACTCATCCATACTGATGGTAGGAGGGCCACACTGCCGGTGTCACCGCAGGTTCCTAGATCAAACATCTAGGAGAACGGTGGTTTACCGATGTGTGTCGGTGAAGAACCACTGATTGGCCAGGCCTCTAGAGAACCAGCAGAACCGTGTTTAAAACAAGTTTGGGGTGACATCGATTTTGTCACTCGTGCGAGCCAGTATGGCTGCATACGAGTGATTTACCTGTTGGAGGTGTTGTCACTAAAGCATTCCACCATCAAATGCGGGAGTGAGCAGTTTTTCCTCGTTCCGATTTACTTGGGCCGATGAGTGGTGAGCATTCAAATTTCAAATGTGCCGCCAGAGCTGGACCTTTATTGGGCGGTAAGAATTGTACTATTAGAAGGGGCAGACTCGCTGCTCAAAATAGAAATAAATTTCGGTAAGAGCAGTCGTCTGGAATATGGCTGGATATCTTGGTTCAGGTGAAACCAGAACCCTGCAATTACGTATGTGGTAGCATTAACCACCTGAAGGCTCTCTGCCGTCAACAAACACCAACAAAGGGTCACAGAGGGAAAGCTCGAAGCACTGTCGACGCCACAACCACGGCATCAACAATGCTAACAACAGCAACAACTACAAACCAACAACCACAGCAGCAACAGAGAAAGCAGCACGACCAACCAACAACAACAACATCAACAGCAGCAATAACAGCAGAAACAACTCAAACAACTCCAACGACCCCACCGACATCAACAGCAGTAACAGCAACCAACAACAAAACTGAGGACAGTCCCAGCACCATTACGTCAAACAGGAAAGGCCTTCCCTCACCCCAAAACACACCAACTCAAACAAATTAACCCGCAACCTCCCACATTTCCACATCTCTCTTCTGGCTCAGACCTCTCGGACGGCGATTTCCCGTCGTGCGACAAGGGCAATACAACAACAGAACAAATGGCTTTTGTCGGGGAGAAGAGGAAAAGTCAAGACAAAAGAAATAGAGATCGTCCCCAGTTGAAGGATAAAAAACAAGACATGCTGACAAAACGCCCGTCATTCAACAATCAAACAACACCAACACCTACAACACCAGAACAACAACATCAACAACAAAATAACCAACACTCACAAACACAACCACTTAAGAAAACAAGAAAACAAATACAAATACAAGAACAAGAACAACAAAAACCAAACACAAATATCAACAAGCCGTGACCAGCTTCAGTGTTGTTCGAAAGGCCAACAGCGATTTGATGGCGGAGGTTGTTAAGAACAACAACAATTTTGACAAGAGGGAGGGTTTAACGTACTCTTGTCAAAACCTCCACCAAAGAGAGTTCTAATTATAACAGACGCACTTACATATAACACTTTAAAAAAGAAGTCCCCTCCGATATAGGACCTTTAAACTGAAAACCGAAAAAGGTGCCTTACTCTTCTGAATGCGAATTTTACCGAATGAGGTGGGCAGATCAACTGACTGTTTCGACGACCAAGTTGAGTGAACTCTTCACTTTTCTTTCAATGTCTCTGAGCAAAATGGCTACGCTTCTGAGAGTAGGCTGTATAAATGTTTGTGGCCTATGGTGGGCTTGGAAGCAAGGTCACCGCACTTGGACGTCGTAGACATTAGCGAGACAAGGGTTTCCAGAGAGCAGGGGCTCACACCCGTTTTCAACGACTATGAGGTGTACTCATCTCGTGGGTTGTTGGGTGCAGGCCGTGGGGTTGCAGTGTTGTTTTGGAAGTTCTTATGTCTCGAGGTACGAGCAATCTTCCTTGCTCCGGACGGTAAGTTGGTTGTCCTGGACATGAACGGCAGTGAAGTTGGTGCCTTCAGACTAGTGCCGTCTACACGCCGACAGGGACAGGGCGGTCCGATTTCTTCAGGCGTCTAGAACATTTCATCAGAACGTCCCACCGTCTAGTATTAGTAGGGGACTGACTGGAATTGCATTTTAGACGTATGATTGGATTGTGTGGGGCTAGTGCATAGGATAAGGGGTGCATAAACTTCGAAAACCTGCTCAGACGTTCGCAACTGTCCGACAGGTACCAACTGGATTTCCCGGATGTGCCAGTGTGAACATTGAGCAACCAGATCGGATCGTCCAGATCATATCTGGAAAGGGTTTTCGTAAGGCCAGCGGACACGGATAGTATAGGGTGTCAACAGTCCAAACTATTCGGCTACACAGGGCACAAATTCGTGATCTCCGTGGTCGACTTCTGTAAGACCAATATACAGGGACCCGGTTACTGGATGTAGAACGCGCCCTTACCGGCGCGCAAACACTACCGGGACCGGATTATTTAGGCAGCATTTGACGGACGCAATACTCAACAACTGGTGGTGAGGTGCCCTGCTGTGGGTGATTAATCGGAATCAGTAGCGTCAGTAAGGAGCTAGCGATAGTGATAAATAGAGTGGAGGAGGAGCTAGTTAGTGACTTAGAGGAGGCGATTAGCGACGGCATCGCAAGCGACGAGCTAGCG
Source organism: Muusoctopus leioderma (assembly GCA_027124095.1). Lineage (NCBI taxonomy): Eukaryota > Metazoa > Mollusca > Cephalopoda > Octopoda > Octopodidae > Muusoctopus > Muusoctopus leioderma. The sequence goes on from JAOPJM010526655.1 coordinate 4,745, forward strand.
GCGAGAATGGTGCTCGACCAATTCTTCAACGTCAGAGCTAGGGCTAGTGCTCTAAAACACAAGGGAACTAAAACTGTTTGAAGGGCCTGCGTTGAGGAGGTGTGGTGTGCAAGAAAGACACGATCCGATCTTTGACGGACGGGGACTGACACGTGTTATTCTTTTCCAGGCAGATGTGTGCGGCCTTTCAGCAGCATTTTGCTTGACTGTTCGGGCTAGCGACGGCAGGCGCGAGGATTCTGTGGCAGTAAACTTTACTACTTACCTCAACGGCCTGCCGCGACTGTCGGCTGAAGAATCAAAGGGCTGCACAAATCAGATAACGGCCGCCGTAATACGGGGCAAATCGGCAGGTCTCGATGATCTGGCATACGAGCTCCACATTTATATGCCAGACTTGTATGGTGACCTCTTGGCAGACGTCCACGACAACTGACAGCAAAACGGTAGAATACCCAGTTTGGTGAGCCGAGGTGAGGAGGTGCTGCTGAGAAAGGACGCCGACAATGGGGACTTTGTAGACAACTTTCTTCCCATAAGTCTGTTGGACGCAGACTTTAAGATTTTGGACAATGTATTGGCAAAGAGGTTGGCGCGCGTAGTCAGTGACTTGGTCAGGGAAGTGCAGACGTGCGCGACCCCGAACAGGTCTTTCCACGACAACATCCACCTCATACGATACATCGTAGAGCGTGTTGGGAATAAAGATAGCTTTGTTGGAGCTCTAAACATTTATGATCAGTCGAAAGCTTTCGATTAGTTTTACCATCGCTACATGACAGCCCTCAAGAAAGCATTCGGTGTCGGGCACTTGTTCAGAGGCTGGATCACTTTAATGTACAGGTGCATCCGCTCGGTGGACAGAGTAAACGGTGACCTCTCGGAACCGTTTAACATCGGGTGCTATCTCCATCAGGGATGTCCCCTCTCACCCCTTCTATACGTGCTAGCTCTCGAGACACTGCTGCGGAAGCTGGCGGTGTTGAGAGGCATCCTATTCAAACTGGGACAACCTGGGAAGGCCGTATCTGCGTATGCAGACGAAGTCACCGTCATGATGTCCGACGCCACATAAGTTGCGGCGGTTGGCACGATGCGTTGGCGGGAGCGGAAATCAACACGGACAAGTCGGTCGGCTTGCAGTTCGGCACCTGAAGACGCAGGTCCATTGCGTCGGATGGCGTCGTGAGATGCTGCTCGTGGTCTAGTTAAACTGCTCGGGGTCTAGTTTGGTCCCGACCTCCAGGTTGACAGTAACTGGGACGAGGTAACGAGTAGGTTGCCCAGTCTTACCCAGTAATTGGCCGAGAGTTAGCTATCCCTGAAAGGTCGTGCAGAGGTGGCGACTGTCTACGTCGCCTCTGTTATTGTTTATCGCCTAACCGTCGTGCCTTACCCCAGTACTCGTCTGACCAGAGTGGAACGTCCGCTCTTCGTCCTATTGTGGTCCATCTGCTGTCAGGAACCTCAGCGTGACAGGCTAGGCATACCGTGGCTGCTGATGCGCAGACACCCACTCAGGTTGCGCACCCTGCAGAGATTCCTGGACGGTGAGCGGGTGTAGTCGGTGTTAGTAATGTACGCCTTTCCGCAGCTAGTCCCCTTGAGGAAGCTATAGTCCTGAGTGAACTGAAAGACCAAGACTGTGTGTGTGGCATCTGGAATATCGTCAGTTGCTCACCACCATATACCAGTCGGGCAATGGGATTGGTGTAATTTTCACTCTGGTAATTTATAGAGGGTTAGTGGAGGGGAAGGGCGACAACATTATCGGGGTAGTTCTGTTCCGGAGAGCCTTCGGGTTAACTTCCAGAAGTCCTCTGAAAGTTATCCAGAGCCACTATGAATAACTTACTGAAGTCCTTGGACTGTCAGTGCTACTGAGGGACGCTACATGTTCGGCATAAACTCTACAAGCAAGGAAGTGCCGTCAGACGGACATGTCCGAGATGCGCGCAGATTGACGAAACCATTCTCCACGCATTCGTTCAGTGTCTGTGTATTTAGTGACTTATGGAGTTTTGTCGAAAATCTACTGTCACGTGTTGGACCGATCCGGCTGTCGGCCGAGTCCGTCCATCGTGATGATTGCACCACCACCATCCTTTAATCGGTCAGGGAAGGCAATTTACCTCAGTCTGGTGGCTGCTGCGAAATAGGTCGTGTGTTGGACACCGTTCACAGATCTGAGGACGGGAACTTCCCTCTTTGTTCGAGCCCTCAGCTACTTTATCATAAAATTCACTAGAGGGGAGCACCTACCTCTCTATCGTCACCGTCCTCTTCAAATGGTACCCGAAGAAGTTGATACCGGCAAGCTGTTGAAGTTATGTACAGTATAGGGTCAAACGCGAACACGGTCAATACACACAATCGAGCGACTCGAAGTGTCCAGTGCAATGATCTTCGCGAGTAAGTGGTAGAAGCGGAGGTAGCCGAGGCCGTGCCGCAGGGAATGGTATGGGTGAACCACAAGGTCTTTTGTTAGTTGGCACAAGGCAGAGCCAGGAACGGGAGCTGAGCACCGACCCGATATGACACTGCCAGCAGAAAGAAGATATATGCGACTTCAGCGCAAGGAAAGTGACTAAGCACTATAGTAACAATGCGATTACAATGTGCCTCGTAGAAGTGGATACATAGAATCTTGTGGAAAGTTGCTAGGCAACACATCTAGGAATGGACCTACAGAGGTTCAAGTGTTTGATTCAGGTGTCTATTATGTCCTCCCCACCTCGCTCAAACTATTTTCATGGAGCATAGAGCAAACACCGAAATTCCCACTTTGTGAGTGAGGGGCGCTATCACTGGAGGCATGATCAGTTCGTCAAGGTCCTCACAGAGGGAATCAGCAAGGGGATCAGCGGCAGAAGATACGCCCACACTACAGACAGGAAGATAGTGTTCGTTAAGGAGGGACAGAAGCCGAAGAAATTAACTGCTCTTTTAGTTCGCTTTCCACGGCACGAGATGGGTTAATAAGCGCTGATCTGAAGAGGCAGCTGAAATTTCCAACATATCACCCAATCCTTGTTGAGACTAGAAACATCTTGATTTCTTATTCCACAAGGGAGCTCATTTTGCTGGTGCTAGCTGCGGAATGAGAAGAGAAGATGGAAAAGGTGCAATAAGGGAAGACGGCGAAGTACCACGAGTTAGTGGAGGACTCCTGCAGGAACGGATGGAGGACCAGGTACATGCTGGTAGAGGTTGGCAGGCAAAGGTTCGCAGGTCGTTCCATTAACATGAGCTTTGGAACCCTAAGCATTGCGGTAGTGAACAGGAGAAGAGCGAGCAACAACATTGTGAAAGCAGCTCAGAAGATATCTACATCGCTCTGGGTCAAAAGATGTAACCCGTGGGTACGTTAAAATTCCACTTGCACACAGAATGAGAATTGATCAACCTCGGTGGAATAGCTTGGATGAGGGCGTATGAGGTGAAACTCGAAGTACCCAGTGAATCTACGATACAACACTAATAATGTGTCTAAATATTTACATACGAAGATTTATGAAGAACGTTATCTTCAGACCGGAAGCCTAACCCGAAAGCTTGCATCATAGTGGACTCCTCTAAAGACACCGATGTGCCAAGACAGACAAGTGTGGAGCCACCCAAGTGTCAAGACACCCAACTGTCAAAACACCCAAGTGTCAAGACACCCAAATGTCAAGACACGCAAGTGTCAAAACACCTAAGTATCATGCGGTTCTATTAAAAAGAGAGACCAATTAAATCTACCAACCAAGTAGGACATGGCAGATTTGAAGTCAGAATGCAGATAACCGGAATATACAACGTGTCTTCTCATCCGATGTTCAAACGATTCCACTCGTAAACTGCCCTAAACTGGTACTATCTTTGTCTACCCCCGAAGAGATGAAAGGCAAAGTTGACCTCGGCGAGATTTGAACCTTTTACGTGAATTTTTTTTTTTTTCAATTCAATAAAATGAAAGTAAAAATATAAACAATGATGATAAAAGATACGAATTATTCAACTTCTTTTATTTCACGATCGTTACCTAAGATGCATATGTAACACCTTTCACGTACTTAAAATATAAACTAAACTGTGACAAGCAAATAGTGAAATTGTATTTAACAGACACAGAGGAATAGACTTCAAAACCAGAGTCTGTTTCATCTTTATTGATCTACTTAACATTTTCATAAATAACTCTACTTTCTTTGTTGTACTCAGCGCAAATAGTTCTTTTTCAATTGTCCATGAACAAGTTGCCTTTCTACTGGCGTTTTAGATATGGTATTACTAGAAAATTATAAACATTGAAACAAATATAGAAATAAATATACGGGGAGGCAAGTGTAAGCAAAGCGGCATAGCAGCGATCTACTAGAAATCATGCCAAATTCAAAACTAGCCAGTTTTCGCTTGTTTGGTTTTGAACGTAGTGGCAGTAGGATGTACTCCTTACAATGTTCGCTTATTATATTTATTCTTTGATTTATCCCTGTTACAACGACGGAAAAATGTGTGCTGTGCACCCCTGCAATCTGTATGCACAAAAGAAAAAAAAATGATAAAGGTCATGTTGCTACATTCGAAGCCTACTTTTTACGACACACCTTTCAGCAAATGAGTAAATTATTAGATGGTGAAACGAAAGGAATGTTTGCGTGATTACCACACCATGAACGCTATTGAAAATTTCCCAGTAGAATGCAAAGAAATGAAAGCAACCACAATGGGGTCCGATTAAAGTAAAATCTCAGCCTTCCTTGTCTTTCAGGAGTCGATACAAAATATGCATCATGAGATTGTTATGCTGGCACACCAGGCTGGATTTAATTACATAAAACATGTATGGAATTTCTTGAATCACATGGTGACGAAATAACTAATGATGATCTCATGGCAATGGAACAGCTCCATGCTGAAAAAGATAAAGGTGACGAGTTTGAGAATAGGGAACCATCAAGCATTTTAATAACTAAAGATTTATCTGGGGTTTCCAGATATTAGATAAGGCTATGCCCAATTGCACCGAAAATATCTTCAACGAGAGAAAACTTCAGAAGAAAATAGGTTAATAATGAGTAGATACAAGTATTACAAGGAATTATGCAAACAGAAGTAAAAATGCACAAGAAACTTTAGGTATCTTATTTTTTAACAAATAATTATCGTATTGGATTTAGAATTGTTTCTAAAATAGATGTTTAGTCTACATATATTATTACCCTTTTACTTGTTTCAGTTATTGTACAGCGGCCACGATGAGGTATAGCCTTGAAGGGTTTTAGGTGATCATACAGACTCTAGTAAATATGTTTAAGTCTGGCGCTTTTTCTATTAATCGTTACTTGCCGAAACGCTAAGTTACGTGACAAAAACCAACAAGAAAGATACGACGTTTAAATAGGAAGTATAGCACGATACAGAATACGGGAACCACTTTTTCCTTTTAACATTTGAAAATTACAAGGGGAAAACCTACGAAGATCAAATAATAGGGTAAAGATGTTCAACGTTGTTTGAGATCATCTTTAACAAGAATACACTAAAAATTGATGGAAATTATATGTGTATATATATATATACATAAATACACACACACACACACACACATACACACATATATATATATA
>JAOPJM010526664.1:0-10358 GCA_027124095.1 Muusoctopus leioderma
TATAAAATCTATAAATATATATATATAATAAATATATATAATCACAATACTGGTGACAACATACGAACCACATATATATCGGCCATTAGTCCATCATATCACTGTCGATATCTCTAAATTTATTGATCAGTAGTGCTTTGCAATTCCGTATAAATCTGTTATTTAGCAAGTAATTAGTAAAAAAAAAAAAAAAAATCAACCCTATCAAGTTAGTAGAGCGTATTGTCTTTGATATATCATTGCGGACATTTTAATGGAAACATTAAACTCGTGTTTAATGGTAGTGTAGATTTATTGGTATACTGCCGCTGCTGCTGCTACCACTACTCTTCTCCTTTATTGTCATGCTTCAATCAATGATGGTGGTGATGGCGATGATTATGGTGATGACGATGATAATGATTGTTATGATGGTGGTTATGGTGATGGGCATGATGATGCTGGTGGGTATGATGATGATGACGACGATGATGATTATGGTGATGATGATGATGATTATGGTGATGACGATGATGATTGCGATGGTGGTGGGTATGTTGATGGGGATGATGATGACGACGACGACTGATTATGGTGATGATGATGATGATGGCGATGATGATGGTGATGGTAGTGGGGATGATGATGATGACGACGACGACAATAATGATAACGACGACGACGATGATGAAATTATGGTGATGACGATGATAATGATTGTGATGATGGCGATGATGTTGGTGATGATGTTGACGACGAAGACTAATATGATGATGATGATGACGACGAAGACTAATATGATGATGATGATGACGACTAATATGATGATGATGAAGACTAATATGATGATGATGAAGACTAATATGATGATGATGACGATGACAAAGACTAATATGATGATGATGACGACGACGAAGACTAATATGATGATGACGACGATGATGATGATGACGAAGACTAATATGATGATGATGATGATGACGAATACTAATATGATGATGATGACAACGACGAAGACTAATATGATGATGACGACGATGATGATGATGATGACGAAGACTAATATGATGATGATGATGACGACGATAAAGACTAACATGATGATGATGACGACGACTAATATGATGATGACGACGACGAAGACTAATATGATGACGATGATAGTAATGATGATAATGACGACGTAGGTGAGGTGTTCATAATATTGAATGTAGTGTGATACTATAAAGATATAAAGTGCAGTGTAATGATATTTACCAAAAAATAATGTAATTAAATCTTTTTCTCCTCTTCATTTCTAATCTCATTGTCCAAACAGTTTATAAAAATATATATATTCAATATTCTTGATTTATAGGAACAGATTATTCCAATACAATCTCTGTGAATTCTTCTTCACTCCCACCACCGCCTCCTACTCATCCTCATAACAGTATTTATAATTTACAATAATAATAATAATAATAATAATAATGAATAATAATCATAATAATAATATAACAACAATTACAGCAATAAAAATAACAATAATAATGATATTAATAATCATAATAATAATGATATTAATAATAATAATAATGATTTCTTTATAATAATAATAATAATTTCTTTATAATAATAATAATTGTTTTTAACATAGGCACAAGGCCAACAATCCCAGTACTTGACTGGTACTTTATTTTATCGACCCCGGAATGATGAAAGGCAAATTTGACCTCGGCGGGATTTGAACTCAGAGCGCTAGAACGAATACTGCAAAGGATTTTGTCCGACACGAATAATAATAATAATAATAATAATAATAATAATAATGATTCTTTCATTTATTTTGCCACCAGGCCCCATTCATACTTAAACCAACGTGTTACAAGAGGTGTTAGAAAATTGTGTAGGATGTATATACAAATTTATATAAAAATGAAAAGTGGTTGGCAAGAGACGATGTATAATATATTAAAACATATTCAAAATATTGTTTTATTAAATTACACAAATAAGTAAATGAATGCATATGTATATATATATAGTTTTATTAGTTTAGAGCCAAAACGTAGTACCCAAGGTTTCATGCTAGCTGCATATGCTCAATGCATATGTTCAAGCAATTATTCAACCACGTCTGGCCACTGGCTAGCATTTAAGCAAATGAACTTGGGTACTACGTTTTGACTCTAAAATAATTAAAGTATTTACACTCTACGTTCCAGGATTGAGTTCTCAATCTTTTAGTTCGTCGCTCCATAAGGTATATATATATATATATATATATTCTGACAGACAGACAAATATATTCAAATTAAATATAAACAAAAACATAAAACAAATAAGAGCAACCTACGCATGCATGGGGGGGGGGAGCTGCCGCCTATACTGGATCGGAGCCTTCCAAGACTCCTAGACCGCCTTCTACTCCGTGTACTGGAATCTGGTACATTCATAAGTGCCCGTAAGCATCTGTGTTGGACGAGACAAAACAAAAACGCATCACATTCCTTTTAGATATTCTAGTTTCAGGTGATAATAGAGCATCGTTGCGGTGTTCATCTATAGTCTATCTTTTGAATTCTGGCTCTATTTCCTCTTCCTCAACACCTTATTGGATGCTGGAGAAGAAACAGAATTCCCCAAAACAAAAATACCAGCGAGCTCCGAAACTACTGACATACATATACCTTACTTGCCAAGGAGATGCAAAGCCCTTATATCTATATTCTAAATCAGGTTAGTTGCTGACATGGAGAGCAATGACACATTGCCAGAAGAGTAGGAAGGATGCCGGAAAGGAATGTATGCTTGTAAAACGCAGCTATTGTTGAATGGAGCTTTTATAGAAGACTGCGAAAAAAGGAAAACAAACCTTAGCATGGCATGGATTAATTACCGAAAAGCCTTTGACAGAATACCATACTTCTGGATACTGAAGACACTCCACATTAATACGGCAGCTCTAATACTAACAAAATACATTAACCATGCCATGTAAAAATAGAAAAAAAACAACAATATCCCACTGAAGCAAATAGAATATAACCAAAACCAGCCCTATACCCATAAGCAGAGGAATCTTTCAAGGAGAATCATTGTCTTCCATACTCTTTTTCCTAGCTCTATCAAAAGAAATCTGTTGAACGAAACCACCAATGGCTATAGATGCTATGAATGACTTGAAAATATTTACAAAGGATTATTATTGCTTGTAAATATTGGAAAACCTACTAAAAAGCGTTCGTAAATTCAGTCAAGACACAAAAATGAGTATGGGATTAGACAAATATGCGGAAGCTGCTATAAGAAGAAACAAATTTACCAAACTGAAAATATTCAATTAGGCACAGACACCTAAATAAGAGATTTAAACGAGAACCGCCCATACATATACTTCGTAATTGATGAAACTAATATAATACAAGATACAGAAATCACAACAAAAGTAAAAAAGAGAACTACAGAAAAGTCAGACTAATATTACAAACTAAATTCAGTGCTAGATATAAGATAATTGGTATGAATACACTAGCCATACCAGTTATAAACTACAGCTTCATCATAATAAACTGGAAGTTAATTCAATTGAAGAGCTTAGACAGAAAAAACAACGAAACAAGTAACAACTTACTGAAGCCATCATCCCAAAGCTGATAGAAATATAATGTGCCTAGCCCGTAAACAAGGAAGATAGCGGATGATACAAATAGAAAATTACTACAAAACAATAACTTTGTGACTAGAAAACTACTTAGAAGCAAGCAAAGGAAAGCTGATTAGTGTAACAAGGAAACTTGGAAAGAAAAGAAAAAATCAAAAATACTTTTCTCTCTATATAAGGAAACAATAAAATGTAAACTGTAAACTAACTACACTGAAGAGAAAAAATTTCGATGAGAGAAAACAATCGAAAAGGTTGAAAAAACAAATGAAAATGAAAATCCATAATATACTTAAGAAAAAAGGATGTGAAAAAACCCACTCCATGGCCATTGCCTCGCAAAAATGGCCCAGAAGCTCTGGGTTAAAAGTAGAAACAGAAGGTTTAATTTTACATGCACAGGACCAATCTACAAAACATAAATAATGGTAACAGATACTAACATCTAAAGCAGACTATGCAAACAGTACAATGCGATGTTGGCTACATCCTCTCCGGCTGCTCAGTCCTTGCCAAGTCCAAACATATTCAGACACGATCGAGTTGGAAGCTATACCCACTGAGAAATATGCCAAGTCTTTTACGTGAAAAAAGGGATAAGAAGTGGTATAAACATGTACCAAACACGGTACATGACAACGACTTGGCGACAATCATCTTGAACATATCTGTACAGACTGACAAGAAGATCAATGCAAACCGTCTAGATATAATAATCAAGGAGTAGAACGAAAATACTTGTACTCTGATAGAGATGTCTACGTCTCTATCCTTCTGACCAAAACATTTCCCGAAAGGAAGTAGAGAAGCTGTCAAAGAGCAAGGATCTTGAAATAGAAAATAAGCAGGTTGTGGGGAATAAAAGTAAAATCAGTAATTGGGCACTAGGTATGATAACAAGAAATATGAACACAAACATACAATCCATACCAGGGCTCACAACGTTACTCACAGTTCAAAAGACAGCCCTGTTAGGCACAGCCTACATCCTTCACAAAACACTTTCAATGCAATAGCACAACTCATACCCTACAAAATAAAATGACGCAACTCACATAACGCATACTGTACGGACTTACCGCTAAATAATGTAACGCATCACATACTCTCCACAATCAACACACAATAAAATAACACAACTTCTACCCTTACATAATTGATACCCGATACCATAACACCAACTACACACACAACTGTCATACTACTCAGTTGCAATCCATTAATATTACACAACCCACATAACACATTCTCTATACTATCACAACCCACATAACACATTCCACATAACACAACCCACATAACACATTCTCTATACTATCACCGCCCGACACTAAAACACATAGCACCAATCTCACAGCATATACGAAGCAATTTATTATTACCTTTAGTACATAAAATAAAACCTGTACAAAGATGTTACAAAACATGTCGGGGATAAACGATACCCATTATATAAAAATGAGGGTAGGGGCTGGGACGTTATATAACATATTAAACGTTATACAAAATAATTACACAAATTAAATAGATGATTATATAAGACACAGATATGATTCATAATGTTATAATTTAAGGAAACACAAAAAACACATAGAGCAACCTACATACACGTGTATGATGGATAGGTGATTTACCCATCGGTTACCAGCTAGGTTGTATCCGAGCGCACCACGGATCTTCCCACTTGGTAACCTTCGTATTGGAACCTGATGCCCCCAAACGCACCCGTGACCATTTTCTATGTTGTGAGGGAGAAAGACATCCAACATCCTCTGAGAATGCTTACTTTATGGTGTGATAGACAATTGGTGTGATCGAAAAACCTATCATTTAAATGTGTCTTAAAATCCGGCCCTAATTTCTCGTCGTCATACATTACATTATCATCATTAGTACACTTCAGAACAGCCAACTTTGATCTCGGGATCGCGTTCCCATTTTGCTTGACGTCCTGTAGTGGAAGGGGTCCTATCTGAGTGTCGTATACGCCTTTTGTTTCGGCTTATTGGTTTTCTGTTACCTGCTTTTATTTTTTACTCTCACCGAGGGTTTGCCACCTTTGTCCGGCGTCCATTTGTTACTCATTGTCGCAAGACAACGGGGTGGTACTACTGAGAGGTAGAAGGCCTTGGCTTCTTGGTTCTCGACTTCATGGTCGTTAGCTTCCTGGTCGGTTTTCTGTTCATCGGCCCTTCGGACCAACGGCAAGGCAATATTTTTCGCCGTTTCCAGAGCTGTGACCGGTGGTGTGCTGAGAACAGCAACTTCTGTAGCCTGTTGTTGTTTTTGCAGTCTCTGCTGCTTTCTTCTTCTTCTCTCTCTCGACTTCCTCCGGATAGAATGTCCTCAGGTGGCCCTTACTACCACGTATGTAGCAGCTGCGCTTTCTGCCTTCCACCAGTAGTTTCGGGGCTTTTCTTTCTGCATCCACGACAGCGCACAGGTCTGGAATTCGTCTTTGGTATTAGGGAGTTATTAGAATTCATATGCTCATTGAGAAGTCTCCCGATCACATTGCTGGCCAACTCTGAACTCACCACATACCTGTATTGTGCCACAAAGGTGACAAGACACGGGTCAACGTCATTGCCATTATCCTTTACTGTGACCCTCATATTGCGTCGAAATATGTATTCCACTACTAGTGTATGGGCAGGTGTATGACACACCAGCTCGATCTCCCTCTGTGCTCCGTCTTCAGTTTAAAAAAACAACTACAGGGTTCCGTAACTCTTCCTTTGACCAATAGAGGAGATATCGACCTACAAATCGGCTGGTGCTTCCTCTAATTGATTGTTTGCGGTCATACTGAAAGACTCTCCGCTTTGGGGGGAGGCAAAAGTATGTAACTTTTCTTCTTGCTCTTTTTCGATAAATCGTCATGCAAGGACGCAGTATTTATGATATACCTCCCCCACAATTATATTTTCAGGGAGTCGACCCATTTGTAATACTTGCTTTAGGCCCAAAAGAAGCCTTTGTTAATGTCTGCATTGCGGAAATTTGTTTTGGTTATAGCCAACGTCCATATTTACATTACAAATGTGTTCGTTTGTGGTTTTCTGTGTATTTTCCGGAGTGTCAATTTCTGCGTTTGTGTTTGTAATTACATCTGTTTGTTTAAATGTCATCACTTATTCTTTGTTCGTATCTGTTTACAGTCTGTGTTTTTTTATTTTCACAATTTGCAACAATTTTCTTTTTTCTCCTAAAATGTTGAGGGCATGATCACTGCTACCTCCTTTCCAGACGAAGAAGAAACCACCTTTAAACTTTTCTAAATAAACAAATACTTTTAAAATTAGATAAATGTTTAAAAGACAATCATTTTGTCTACTCCGAAATAATGGAGGAGACATCCTGAATTTCCAGAAATCCCTTGATCGTAAATACACCAAAAAGAGCTTATTTATATTAAATAAATCGTGGTAAAATTCAAACAATTCTGAGATCAAAGCGAAGCACGTCCGATGTGAGGAAAAGCAAATAATAATAGTAATAATAATAATAATAATTTATTGTATTGACTACAAGGGCCTAAGACGTTTGGGACAGCACAAACGCGTCTTGGTCCTAATTACAGGTCTACATCTCTCTTGGCCGGCCCGTTTCGAATGACGTGGCAGGGCTGTTTCGGGAAGGCTTGAATCTAGATGTAAGCGCAATCTTCATAGACTCGATTGTCAGCCCCACATGTGTTGTAAACCATATGGTTTTCATGCCTATTGTATTTTATGTTGGGCCTTTTAGTGACCAATGAAAAAAACCATTATTGTTATTATTATTATTATTATTTGCAATATTCGTTCTGGCTCTCTGCGCTCTGAGATCAAATCCCGCTGAGGTCAACTTTGCATTTTATCCTTCCGGAGTCGATAAAATAAAGTACCAGTCAAGTACTGGGGTTGTTGGCCTTGTGCCTATGGTAGAAACAATTATTATTTGTGTGTCTCACTCTATACTCTGTGTATGTCTGAATCTATATTGATTGTGTGTCTAAGTATATATTGTATGTGTGTTGCGTATGTAAGTCTGTATTGCATATATATGGATCGATATTATGAGTATGTCTGAGTCTATATAATGAGTTTGTCTGACTCTATAGTATGGGTGTGTCTCAGTCTACATTGTTTGTCTTAGTCTATATTGTGTTAATGTATATTGTGTATGTCTAACTCTATATTGTGTATGTCTAACTCTATATTGTGTGTATGTGTGTGCATGTGTGCGTATGTGTATGTGTGTACCTGTCGAAACTCCGATTGAATTCCTGATTGAAACGATGTAACCTCATATGACTAATGACTGTGGGAACGGCATGAACATCACAATATCCTGTATCTTCTCCAATAAAACGTAAGGCTTTCTGCCTAGGTAAAATAAGCTATCAAAGCGCAAGACTTAGTCTTGTGCATCTACGTCCTGAGTTCAAATCTTTCCGAGATCAATTTTGATTTTCATTACTCCTGGGTCGATAAAAAAACACATACCAGTAATACAGTGATTATCTTCAATCAACTACACCTCTCTTCTGGACAGTTGTTGCTTAATATCAATATAAGAAAATTACATATTGCGTATGTGTGAGTGTATGTATGTGAGTATCTTGTGAGTGTGAGTGTATGTGTGTATGACTGTGTTTGTATGTGTGTATTTCTAGTTGTATCTATGTGTATCTATCAGCATATCTGTGGAATTGCTTGCGTATGTGTCTATGTATCTGCGTATGTCTGTTAGTCCTTCTTTCCTTCTTTCCTTCTTGATGTACTCAACAATATGTGAATCTGTGCAGGTGTATGTGTATGCATATATGTCTGTATCTGTATATGTATATGTGACTATGCTTATGTGTCAGTAACATACATAGTGATGTGTGCGTCTGTATCTATGCGCGTGCGTGTGTGTGTGAATGTTTCTCTGCAGTGGTAGAAACGGTAGAATGACCGAATTAATGCCCTTGCATTATTTAGCTAGTTCACATCCCACCAGTGTCGACTTTGTTTTTCATTAATGCTAGTCACGTACTGTGTATGTGTATATAAATGAGTGCGTATGTGAGTGTGTGTGAGTGAGCGCGCATGCACATAGCAATATACATATCACATTGAATACACGCACAACCCAGTACTCCTGCAAACCCATATACAGACAACACACGAGCAAGTATGTATGTAGTCGCTCGATCCGCTAGAAATAGTAGCAAAAATCAATATCGAATTATACCCACAATCTTAAAATATAAGAAGGGACACACTGGATAATGTAGTCCTAGATGTCTGAAACAAAAAGACAGGATGGCTATGGCTGGAATGTCTTTGACCATGGATCTGCTGAATCAGGGCTGACTTAGGACTAAACAATATCCTGGAATATTCAGCACATACATGTGTGTATGTGTCTGTTTATTGTTCTTATGTGCAATGCAAATATGTATTAGAATATGTTTGTGGTTGAGGGAGATCTGTTCGTTGGCTTTGATATCGGGAGTAAAGAAAGCTGAATGCGATATGTCGATAGCGGAAGATGTGAATTAGCAGAGTTAATCAGTAAGTTGATGGTTGTTGCAGGCGTTTCGTGGACTTCGTGAACATGACACTTAACTATGCACCTGATTTCACTTTTCTGTCAGAGATAGGAACCAGACCTGTGGGAAATATGTTAGGCTTCATTCCTCTATGGAAAGGGTAACGAGAAACCTCACTACTGCACAACGATCTCAAGAAATTGAATCTAGTGGAAGCATTTCACTTCGAATGTTGATTTTTAGAAAAAAGCAGAAGCAGAGAGGTAGAAATAATTGCAGACAGATAGCTACAAAGAAACAAATAAAATACGATAAAAGATAAAATAGAAGCGATGGAGACATGGAATCTAAGAAATACATGGCTGGTTTGATGGTGTTAGTGAACGTCACTGTAAGATGATAGGTTTTAAAAAGTAAAAAGAAAAAAAGCAGGAGCGTAAAGTAAATGACCACACAGAAATAGAGAAGGCATGGGTGGGAGAAAGAAAAGAGAAAATGAGAGAGCATTGAAAATATGATAAAAAGGCGTGGGAGGAAAACGGAGTAAAAAAATAGTTAGGGAACAGGAAAGAGCAGACGATCAATGAGGGATGGAACAATGAGAGAATCTGAAGAAATTAGAAATAGAAAAAAGTAGTAGATCTAAAGAATTGTATGAAACTGGTGGAAACTAGATAAAGGAGGTGTTAGATATATAAAGTGAAAAAAACTGGTGAGATTTGAAGAAAATATATCTGACTTTAACAATAAAGGCAAATTGTTATTCAAGTTCCTCATCTGTCTATATATGTATACACGTTCACACTTCTACACAGATATAAATATCAAAACACGTAAATATACACTTGCATCAAGTACGTAGCAGGGTTGACAGTAGGCATTACAAAAGTAAAGTGGCAACAAAAAGCCTTATCGCTATGAGCAGGCATGTGCAAAGCTGGTTAAGGCTAAGGCCAGATGTGAAAGGTAGGGGCCATTTCAACTGATAATTGTCCCAGGCAAGATGTCAAATGTAGGCTCCGTTTCAAACTACTTATCAAGAGAGACAAGGCACCTCGATTTCATTTCACAGTTTACTAGTGATATCCAGCATATTTCGGGTTCACTAAACACAGCCGCAGACGCCTTGTCACGCTTACCAATCAACTCGATTTCGTCATCCCAGGAGATAGATTTAAGTCGTTTGGCAGCAGACCAACCTTCGCTTGA
>JAOPJM010526674.1:0-10357 GCA_027124095.1 Muusoctopus leioderma
CCCAAGGTGCCACGCAGTGGGACTGAACCCGAAACCATGCGGTTGCGAAGCGAACTCCTTAACCACACAGCCATCTAGGTAACAAAAACTATCAACTACATCTAGTGAGCCATCTAAGGAGTTCATGGACTTTATTTAATGAGTGCTCTTATGGCTAACTTCTCCTGTGCATCTGACAGAGATCCATCCCATAGCACCTTTTGTGTACCGATTGCTTGCTTCCACTGAGTACACAGTATCGAATTCCTACATAACTCCCTTCCCACATATCAAAGACAGCCACTTCTCAGGAGGCACCAGGATTTTATGCTCTCTCTTATTAATGAGCACTTTGGTTTTTTCTACGTGGCTGCTTAGGCCTTTGGACGTTATAGACCATGCTTCTAGGTTTTAAACTTTTTTTGGCAACTCTTCAACATTAGAATTTATCATTAAACATAATCATTGTAGAGTAGTGGTGATAACACAGACAGCAGAGTGTACATTAGATGTTATATGGTATCTTGTTCAGTGGTTCACTATTCAACATTTTAATCGCACTAGAGCTGTCTTTGATTTTCATCATTCAAGGTTGATAAAATAAATATCAGTAATACACTGAGATCAGTCAGACTTTATACAATCCTACTAGATCGACTTATGTCAAACCAAAAGAAATATACCACTGTAACAACAACAAAAAAAACCACACCATTTTATGCTATGTCTCCATGTTAACATAGTTTGGGCAGGTTTACTGTACCATCTTTCTCCACTTGTATCTGTCCTTCAAACGTTTTGACAGTCATGTCTATGTTTGGATACTAAAAATGCTCTAATTGATACAAATCTGGAACCTGGTAACAAACCTCAAGAAAGAATAGAAAATAATCTTGTGAACCCTTAGTTAAAAATTCAAATGTATCAGGAAAAAGCAATGAGGAGAAATATAAAGAAAAGGGGGGAGAGAGAGAGAGAGAGAGAGAGACAATCGAGTTTATTACCTTAATAATATGGAGCAGAACAGACAAGACCTCTGAACCTTTGTAACTTTCATCTGTCTCTAGTTCAGACCGCGTACTTTGGTAAACAGCGTTCATAACTTTTTTTACCTGAAAATAGATGTATATCATGTGTGTTTCTATAAATATATATAAAGACATGTTTGCTATGTTATGCACCAAAGGTCATGTTATATATAATATGTATTTTAAGGCCATGTTATATTTGTTATATATCTTAAACAAGTAGTTCTCAAACCCATTTTGTCATGGAGCCCTCATACAGTTTTCCAGAAATTGCGGAAAATATATTATAGACAACCCTCGCCACCCTAATTTGAATAAGGTATTAAATGAAGCAAAAATTGCTTTAGAGAGAAAATTTATTTGAAAATAATAAATACATTCTTTTTATAAAATAAAATTTTATGAAAAGACACCTTATCTCACAGAACCCTGGAGTTCCTTGGAACCCACTTAGAGAAACATCTTAGATCATAATACATTATTATCTAAAGCTATGTTATTCAATGCATAGAGCTATATGTTTGTTTTCTGAGGCAGGGGCCTGACTAACATAACTTTACATAAATTATTCTTAGATGTCTATATAAGAACTTAAAACTATGGAGACACTGCTCCTACTAAAGGTTGAGATTGCAGACTTTATCAAGTACATTTAATGCCTGAATTTGCTTAGGTGCAATCCCTAAGTTTTTATGATATTAATACTGAATCATTAAAAAAAAAAAAAGATTAGGAATTTAATTGATGTTCTCCTGTTACAGGTGTCTGAGGCCACTGGAGGGGAGATGTACAACACAGCATCCAGAAATAAGTTTTCTGTATGATACATAAGTCTTCATTCACCAGCACTCTACAATGAGAGAGTCCTTACGTGATCACTCAATGTGATCTATGTATAATAGCCAAATCTCCCTCAGGACACATTGGATAATGTGGTCCTGGGTACACTGTGCTTATGGAAAATGATGAGATGGTCATGGTTGGAATGCTATTGATCACAGATTTGCTTGATTAGAGCTAACATGGGACTAAACAATAACCAATGAAAGAGCCTCTACATGGTCCCTTGACCAGCAAGAAATAGCAGTCAAATCTCCATCAAATCACATCCTGCTGTCTTTAAAAGCATGTAAGGCACATTGGGTAATGTAGTCTTAGATACTGCTTGAATAAAAGTTTGGATAGTCGTGGCTGGAATGCCTTTGATCATAGGTCTGCTCAATCATTGCTGATCTGGGGTAGATAACATAATATAACTACTGCCCCACTCAACTGTGAAATGAGAGGAACATATTTTTGTCAGGTATACTGTATGATTTATCTAGAGGCCCACCACAATGGCTGTGGAACAAAGTTTTTGAATTCATCAGCATATGGTCAATAGTTTAGCAGCTTAACCTCACAGTCTCTTATTTAAATTAGTCCAGATGTAAAACAGTGCTATAAGAAAGCACAATACTTATATACTTGTGAGAATAAAAAAATCTGTAATGAGAAGTGACCCAGTAAGACCACCACTTCTGCTTGAACCAAGGAGGACATCTGTACGTGGTCGCACTAACTGCTAGAAATAGCAAATAAATATCCCTTAAATCATACGCTACTGTCTAAAAAAAATAAAAGGAGGGCACATTGGGTAATATACACTATATCTGAAAACAAAAAGAAGGGATGGTCACAACTAGAGTGCCTTTGATCATAGGTCTGCTCAATCACTTCTGTGGGAAGGTGTTTATATTCCACATCAACCTACCTCTGCGATAACATCTGTATTAATGTTACTGGCTGACCTAGTATTGTTCACTTGATCTTGACATTGTTCAACTTCCTCTTCAAGTTCTTGAATTCTTTCTTCATATTTTGATTTCATAGTAGATGCCTGTAAACGTAGCTTCTCGTACTGAAAGAAAAAGAAAAGAAAAATTGAAAATAAGTATTTATCATTAGACACAAAGCATATTACACAGGAGAGTGCATATAGTTGAGTGAATCAACTCTATGTACATGTGTGTGTATTTTTCCAATATGGCGGCCTCTTAACACACACATGTGCTCGTAATTCTCTTAAAAACATTTTTATTTTTTTATTTTTTCATCTTTTCATTTTTTTTCTCTTGCTCTGCTCCACCTTCCCCCTTTTGCACATGTCTTTCCTCTACATTTTTCTCCATTTTTTTCTTCATTCTTCTCCTTCTCTCTCAATAACTTTCCTGGCACAATTATGTACTCCTTTCTGATGAAGGACTAGCATCCGAAACGTTAAGACACTCTTTCTCTCCTTCCTTATAAGCATTATACTAACACATTTATTGTGCATTGTTTTCTCTGTGTTGTTCTTACTGTGTGTTTTTTTACTGTTTGCATTATATATATATATATATATATATTCATTTTATAATATAAATTATATCTGATTTTTTTCATGCTTGCATGAGTTGGACGAGTCTCACAGCATCTTGCCTCCTGCTGCAGTCCTTTGTCATCTGGTACACACAGCAACAGAAAATCGCCAATCTTTATTATTGTGTATCTCATGTTATTTGGTATGGTTTTCACGACTAGATGCCCTTATCACCAACCACTTGACAGCACGGACTGGTTGAATTTTATTGTGCCACTGGTACTAGAGGAGTTGTCAGCTGTGAAGCTAAAGTATCCCAGTGCCTACAGTGCCTATTACTTCTGTAACATGGTTTCATGCTGGTGTCCAGAAGTTTGGACACAGCAATCTTCAGCAGAATTTCACAGTAATTGAAGAAGCAAAGACTGCATCAAAAGACTAGTATTCTTTGTTAGTGCCAGGAAATACTTCAACCCTGATCAGTTATTGACCCTCTATAATGCTCAAGTTCAGCTCGCATTGGAGTTCTGCTCACATATGAGATGGTGCTGCTGTTACAAACATATTCACCAGCACACTTCAACCACTTGTTTACAGATGCATGGTTTCCCCGCTTTGTCTCTTTTATCACTACAACAGCCTCTGCTCTTCTGAACTAGCTATCTGCATACCCTCACCTCACAGGGCCACACATCTCTCTTCCTTCCGTCACCCACACTATCCCACCCCATACACTACTCCCACCTGCATTAAACACTTTGCTCAATCCTTCCTCCTCAGAGCTGCAATCCTCTGGAAATCCCTCTCTGCCCATACTTTTCTTGGAGACATTGACCTACAAATGCTGAAGCTGAACATCAACAGTATCAATCTCACTAGTGTGGAAGGGCCCTGTAAAAGTCATGGTCATTTCCCACCTATTTCCTGACTAACTTATATAAAAAAAAGATTTGATTCCTTCTCACACAGTATTGGAAGAAAAAACAAAAACAAAATGTTATGATGCAAAAGGTATTTAAAAAGTTAAAAACTATGGATGATTGGTGCAAATGAATACCTTTTCTTTCCAACTAAGAAGTTGTTCAAGTTGCTCATTTAATTTAGTTAGGGTATGTTCTGTCGTAGCTGCAGCAATCTTTTGGCTTGCAATCTAAAAGAAATAAAAGAAAAAGATAAAGATGTCACCTATTAGTTGCTAACTAAAGTTCAGAAAATGAAATAGATTTGTGTGTCAAGAGAAGATAATTCTAACGTTTCATGCAGGGTCTTTCTGTAACGAAACATTAAAATTCACTTACAACACACAGGTTTGCCAGATTGGGCTACAAGTAGCGGATTATGCTACTTTCCAGGACTGCACGCTATTATCTTTTTGATTTGGGCTACTTGCTACTTTAAAATCTTAATTTTTAAAGGTAAGAATCCTATTGAATATCAAATGTAATTATCAACTAAGTAAATTAGAACAGACTTACAGTCCATCCTTATATATATATATCATCATCGTTTTACGTCCATGTTTCCATATATATATATATATATATATATATATACTTTATTCAGTCTGACCCAGTCTCCTATTACTCTGGAGTTTCTCCGACATGTGATCGGTTCATCAGATAGGGGGCTGAGTGGTTTGGAACTAGAAAAACAATGTACATAACAAAGAAGATAACTGGGTCGGACTGAATAAAGCTTATTACACTCTACCGTGGTATTGAGTACTCCTCCAGTTCATTACCTGCAACCGTCCAACCCAAGCCAGCATGGAAAGCAGACGTAAAACGAGGATGATGATGATGATATACTTTTAAATATATATATACATATTTTTAATTTACTCGTAAAATTATAATTTTTGTGCTACTTTCTAACACAGTTCGCTACTTTCTGAAAATGTTGTGCTACTTTTTATGAAATTGGTCAGGCAACTCTGACGACACACAAGCTTATTCCATTTTGTAACCTTTATTGAACTGATTTTTGCTGACGCAGATCACCCACCACTAGTTTCATCACACTATTGTTTTACATTACTTATAAATGAACATTGTAGTGTGATCTGAAAGCTCCTCATCACATCACTCTACTTGCCTTAGTTAACCTAGCTAAAAAGTACTGTCACACATATTTCACCACAAATGCTTAGTGTTACAAATGGAAAAAAAAATATGTGAGGTTTTTATGCTAATAATTTTGCTAGTCTTCATTATAAAACTACAATAACCTCTAAAAGATTAATTAATTTTATAGAAGAATAAATATGTAGCCATGCTTTAAAACTATGTTATGGCGTGTAAAATGTTTATCTACATGATGACCACAAATTAGAAGACGTAATTCAGATGCCATATTATTGATATATCATCTAAAATCATCATGATTGATTTCTTTCTTAGATTGATTTCTTTACAGAAGAAGTTAAGTCAACTGAATCAAAACTAATATATACCTAGTACTTATTTTATTGACACTAGAAGGTGAAGTTGCCCCCATCCAACACAATCCAGAATTTTAACCAGAGACAAAACAAAATATTGTAAAGCATTTAGTCCAATGCTGTAGTACCTTTTTGTCAACAACAATAACATAAAACAGAAGTAAAATATTTATACTAACCTTATCTTCAAGCCTTTTCTGACACTGTTCAAGTCCAGATTTTTCCTCTGCCATAGCTTCAAGTTCTCTCTTATGTTTCTCCTCGGCTACTTGTTCAGTTCGTTTGGCTTTTTCTTCATATTCTCTCTTTAGTTCATCTTCAATTTGAAATGTCTGAATAAAAAATTAGATTAGAAAAACAGCAAAGATGAAAAAAAAAGAAATGACATACACATGTGTCAAAATGTTAACCAATAGATAAAAATATAGATTGATAACATACAGACTGAAGTAAGTAGTGGGGTCACTACGATCAAATAAAAACCCTTGAATGTGGTGCCCAAGCATGGCCACAGTCCAATGACTGAAACCAGTAAAAGAATAAAAGAATATATATGTAAATTTCTTCAATATTAGTATCTATAATGAATTAAATTTTAAAAATGTATTGCTGATTAGTGTAAGAGTCTTTTTTTTTTCCTTTAAGTCTAGCTTTTAGTCTGCAAGTCAAGAAAATATGGTGAATTTTCTGATATTTCCTCCCCACTTTGCAGTCACATTCTATGTGACAAAGTAACATTTTTTTATATAGCTCAAAAGATAGATAGATAGATTCCCATCTTCTAAAGTTCAATCAATCATAAACAGAAATCAAAATATTATCTGCTGAATCTTTCTGAGACTCCTTGCATATTTATGGTAATTTTACTAAAACTGGTGAAATTTTGTTATTGCAAAGTATCTTGATATTCAATTTAGACATAACTATGCAAATATGATTTGCTACAGTTGCTATTTATATTGCAGGAAAATAACAAGCATTTGTAGATCCTTATCACTGTTACATAGTGAAATGCTTATTCCTTCCATTACTAGATATGCGTAATTCTTGGTATGTTAGCATCAGTTAGTTATTAAAAAATTCAATAATTACATGTACAGCATGTTTCTAGCACCCATTTATTCAATATATGCATACTACGCTGGTTAAATATTGATGGTCGGCGACCTAGATCAACTTATTCGTACTCCTACACATTCACCTCAAAGATCAATCACAAAAATCATTATTCTTTAATACATAATGAACTGCAATCGAGTGTGTCTCCACAGCATTGCTGACTGGATTATATATTCATATAATATAAATATATATCATCCTCATTTTACATCCGTTTTCTATGCTGTCATGGGTTGGACAGGTGATTTCAGCCCGAGCTGATTCCTGATTGGAGTCACCACTCTCCTAGACGGGTTGGTGGCCCACGTCTCGCTCGTATGTTTCATTTGGTTTGGTTTCTACAGCTGGATGCCCTTCCTATCACCAACCCCTTTACAGAGTGTACTGGACGCAGTTTATTGTGGCCCCAACACTAGAGAGGTTGTCATGCCCATGACACAACTAAAAAGCCCTCTCTACCCTATGTTTTCTCCGTTCTATAGCCGACCACTTTACAGACAGTACTGGGTGCATTTTATCGTGACACCAACACTAGAGAGGAATGCCTTGGTCTCATCCAGGCTAACGAGTCCTCCCTACTCTACATAATCACCGTCCCTCGAAGGGCAAATGTGACACGAGAGTGTGAAATAGAAATAGAAGAAGAAGAGTGTGGCTGAGAGTGTGAAATAGAGGGTACAGTAGCTTACTCCTAGCTAAGTACTTCTCCTGCAGTTGTCTTACTAGGAAGATGGCATCAGTAGTACCTGAACTGCATCTCATCCAAGTTTATTCTCTCCCTAATCAGTTGTGCTATAACTGTTTCTGTAACTTTCATATCTTGGTCTAACAATTTGATACCTCTGTAGTTACTTCTCCCTAGTGCATCTCCTTTGCCCTTGTAGCAGTTGACAATGATGTTGCTACTTCAGTTGTTGGGTATAACACCTTCATGTATTACTTGATTGACTATGCGAGTGACTATCCCATACCCCACGACGCCAGATATTTTAAGCATCTCAGCGACTACTCCTGATGGGCCAGCTGCCTTCCTTGCCTTCATTTTCTTGCTTTTGATACCATACTACTGTCAACTTTATAAAAAAAATATAGACCATCAAAGTGGAACAAAGAGATATCTTTAAACAAAAATAAACCAGACAGCAAATTACCTGCTCACTGGAAGCTACTGATGCTTTTTGGGCACGGAGCTTTTTCCGGAAGGATTCCAAATCAGTCTAAAAATAAGAAAAAGTTAAAAACGTTGAGATAGCAGGAAGGCAATTTAGTTCTTGTTTATTAACACTAAAAGCACAAACAGCCATAAATCACTGAAAGCCCTGAAGTTGTTCTGGCAATAGAGAGATGTGTTAGAAGTAACTAATTCGTGCTTCATAATTTCATAAAGATGTCCTCTATGTAACATTAAAAGATATGAAACCACACTGTGACAAAGAATGTGGCATTAGGCAAGGTATTTTGCTGTGAAACTCAACTGCCAGCCTTATTAGCAACCATTGACTAGCTACATTAATGCAAGTTCTTCATAGCAACAACACAAAAAACAAACAAAACAGTTTAAAACCAATTTTCCACAACCATTAAACCAACCAGGTATGCTGAGATCTTTTCTCAGCAATCACAACACAAATGGCACTGAGACTTATTTCTTAAGACCTTTCTAGTCAGGCCAGCATATTTTCTTTGGATGCAGACCTCAAAAACATCATGAAAGCACCAAAAGACAGACACTACACATTTCAAGGAAACTAACAGATAACATTGTGACTACTTAAAAAAAATACAGGAAAAATACACAGCTGAAACCATCACACATATAACAAAACCAAATATAACCTGTACTACAGTACTGATAATATACTAGGAAGTAGGGATGGAACCAGCTTTTTTGTTCATTCAAGCAAACTGGAGCAAGATGTTTGCACCTCGCCCAGTTGTGCAACACAATGGCTGGTGTAAAATCTGACCTGCATGACCTTGTACTCAGTAGTCCAACATCTTAACCTCACAGTCATTGTGTCTCACCAAGTTCCCTACAGATTTATCCTTTAAAATAGAGTATGATATCTGAAAAATTCAAATAGTCGCATCAAAATATGCTCCCAATAGCTGCTATACTTCCAGCTATAGCCTAAGCCATTCTTTTCAAACCAATGTAATAATGGAATCAAAGAAAGTGCAAGAAATTGTAATAGAAGAATACCTCACCTCAAACTGTGACTTTAGTTCTTCAATTTCCTCTTCATGTCGCCGTCTCTCATCAAGAGCTTTTTTCTTACGATCACCAACATTCTGAAGGAGGAAAAAGAACAAAACAATAAATCTAGAAACAATTTTTAATTTCAATTATAAAACCATCCAATCTAACAGCTCTTAAGTTTATTTGTTCTATAGTCCATTTTGACTAACAATTATATTCTGTCTCCATCTTAAATCTTACACTTATCTTCCTGTTTTATTCTTGCCTTCTTTTAATAGGCACTTACCTTTCGTCACTTTTCTACCCTAATGAAGCGTTTTCCTGTCTATGTTTTATCAACTCTGTGCCAGTCAAACTATTACTTCCTAGTTCTCTGCATAGATGGCTTATATCTCTTTGGATAGTTAACTGATATGGGGTTCAGTTAGCAAGTCCTTCCAAAGTAATTTTATTAAAGATCTTCACTCCAAAGTACTTAATGGTAAAAATAAGTGAACAAGCTGTCATCTGTTTCATCATCATCATTTTACGTTTGCTTTTCCTACTGGCATGGGTTGAACAGGCTGTCATGGTCCAAGACAGTTCTTATTCAGAGTTACTGCCTCCCTAGACGGGTAGGAGGAACATGTCTCGCTCATATGTTCCATTTTTGGTATGGTTTCTATGGCTGAATGTCCTTCCTAACACCAATTACCGTTACAGAGTGTACTGAGTGCATTTTATCATGGCACCATTTTATTGTGGTGCCAGTTTATTAAAAAAAACGAAAAAGTTAAACATAGCCTCTGCCACTACTGACCAAAAATTTATGTGCTGTACCATATTAGCAAAAGTTTTGAATCTATAGTTAAAACATAGTTGAAGTTGGTTCAAATTTTGCACTCACCTTTTCTAAAGACTCGCAAGATGACTTCAAGTCAGATAGTTCTTCATTTAAATGATTTACTTTGTTGGTAAGTGTTTTCCGTTGTTGACGTTCTTCTTTATAGGAATTTGTCACCTCTGTAAGCTGTTCTTGATGCTCTATTGAGAAAGAAAATCATAGTGAATCATTCATATTTTTACATCTGGTTTAACCCTTCTGATACCAACCCGCCTGAAACCGCCCCTGGTTCTATGATAAAAAACCATCTGTTTTAAAGTGTTCATATATAAATTTAAACCTTCCATTATATTTTATATAAGAACTTTTTGTTAAATTATGTTCCAAACACCAACTCAATAACGAGAAAGTTAGTTATTTTACTAAA
>JAOPJM010526681.1:0-10357 GCA_027124095.1 Muusoctopus leioderma
AATGAGGTAAACCCCTGGAGTCTCCCCCCCCCCCCCCCAACACACACACACACCTTTGGAGATGATGCTCTGTTTCAATCCTTAACCTTCAGCATACACAGATGTCATCCACATGCAACCTAGACATCTTCCCATGTCCTCTGCATGTATAACTTCTATGAACAGATACCTTGACAACATCTTACAATGCAGACATAACAACCTATACTTATCCAACAGCACCAATACATTACACATATCAATAAAACACACCTGCAACACTACATCCTTCCTACTCATGAGCAACACACAGCTAAAATTTTCACAATCTCTACAAATGCTAGGCCTCGAAATCTCTGTTGAACTTTCATGGTGACCACACATTTATGACATAACCAAAACTGAATCCAAAATTCTGGGTTTCCTACTCAGGGACAACAAATACTTCAGCTGACAAGTTGCTGACCCTTTACTAAACACAAGTCTTCCTCCACATTAGAGTACTACTGATATATTTAGGTCAGTGTAACTGTGACACTCACAAATATTCTAAAAACTGATGGTCAGACTTCTACTCATCAAAATACTACAACCACTAACTCATCAACAAGCTACACCCCTCTCCCCTCATTCTCGTAACTACAATAGTCTCTTAATCTCTGAACTTGCCAAATATTTACCATCCCCCTCACAAACTCCATTTGACACACTCACCTCTCCTTTTGTCATCTCTACTGTTTTTTTACCATCAAAACCCTCTGCTAAACACTTTAACAAACAAACCTTACTTCCCAGAACTGCAAACCACATGTAACTCTTCCACATTTCCCCACCTCCAAACATCTACCTACCGATGTTCAAGCTAACTTCAGTTTCATTAATTTATCCTTCTGTGACTTCCTTATTCAGGATTAAGAAATGGGTTTGGAAGAGGTAACATTTATTCAGAAAGTTTATTCAACCATCCAACTGTGAATTGGCAGAGTCGTTATCACGTCGGACAGAGTGCCTTGTCGTATTCGTTCTGGCAACTGCGCTCTGAGTTCAAATCCCGTCGAGGTCAACTTTGCCTTTCCTCCTTTCGGGGTAGATACTTAAAGAACCAGTCTAGGGTGGTGGACTGGTGGAATCGTTAGAGCATCAGACAAGATGCCTCACGGTATTTATTCCGGCTCTTTGCTTTCTGAGTTCAAATCCCACCATGGCCTACTTGGGTGGTAGACTTAATTCGTTGCCCAGTTTAACACCACCATCTGGCATTGGGTGCCTTTAGAAGAGTCCACTCGGTTGCAAGCAATCGGGCCAGGTCTCTGGTCTGAGGATACCTTCCTCCCTCCCTCCCACCAGTCTCGGAGGCCCTGAGAAAAGGGTGATGGACACTACCTTCCCTCCGGACTAAGCAGTAAAAAAAAAAAAAATTGATAATAAATAAATAAAAAGCTTCTGTCTAATTTGTATCCAAGAAAAAGTAACGGTGTTATATGAATTTACATTTCAGTTCAGTAGTCTCTATAGACCTGAATTCTTAGTTATTGCTGCTTGTCTGGAAGGTTGCAACAAACTTTTATTGAAACATGTGCCATATGATCCTGAAGGTAAGTTTAACAGTTGAGATCCATAATTGACAGTTTAACAGTTGAGATCCATAATTGACAATAACAATTTCATTGTGAGTTATCATTCTCCTCTGCCTTCTCCTCCTCCTCCTCATCATCGTCATCATCATCACTGATTCAAATATTCCTATTTGCAGTGTATCAAGATCTATAATGCAACAATAACATGTTTTTATCAAACCCTAGGTCAAACCTGTTTTTTTTGTTTTTTCAAGCTTAGTGTATCTAGGACTATATTATCTAATGTGTCCTTCCTTATTTAAGACGATAGGCTTTGTGATTTAAGGGAGATTTGGCTTTTTATTCTAGCAGGTTGAGTGACTCCATGTAGAGGCTCCCTCATTGGTTCAAAGTTCCTTTGTTACTAACAGAGTTTTTTTTTTTATTCTAGTTACTATACTTTCACCTAAAAAGGTTCGTAGCCTAGTGGTTAGGCTGTTGCGATCATGATTGTAAGGTCATGGGTTCGATTCCCAGACCGGGCAGCGCGTTGTGTCCTTGAGCAAAGCACTTCACTTTACGTTGCTCCAGTCTATTCAGCTGAAAATGAATACTAGCAGTAGCTCTGCTGGTGGAGCCCTCTCTTCCTCCAGCTGTTGCATCCTGGATGTTCCGCTGGGTCAAGAGTTGGATGGCCGAGAAGGCTTGCGACGGCATGGGCACCTAAAACAATTAGCGAAAGCATGGTATGTTCTGATACCAGGTCATCTTCGAATGCGAAGGATGGCTGTGCTTTTATACTTTCACCACAACCATCCCTTTACAGCTACCCATTTCCTCTTCTCTGAAAATAGTACACTTCATACCTTCTAATTTAGTTATGGTTGCAATAGCTTGGAGAGTGATAGGCTTCACCAGGCTAACTTGCATTTAAAACACTATCCCTATATTGAAATCTATCAGTGGAGCCCAACGATCTAATAAGCACCAGCACATTACTTCAATAAATATAGTTAATAATCATCATTTTCTATTGTAAGTAATCTAGGTGTTATTGATCAACTTTTAAACTATTATGATAATAATTATAATTGGCAGAATCCTTAGAGCATCACACAAAAATGCCTTGTGGTATTTGTTTCGGCTCTTTATGTTCAGAGTTCAAATCCTGCCGAGGTCAACTTTGCATTTCATCCTTTCGATAAAATAATGTACTGGTCAATGTAATCGACTGTTCCCCTCCCACCAAAGTTATGGCCTAGTACCAATGTTAGAAACAATTATTATTATTATGGTTTCTTACATTAGCACAAAGCCACAAATTTATAGGGTAGGAGTATAGTCGATTGTATCAACTCACAGTATATCATTGGTACTTGTTTTGCCCACCCTGGAAGGATAAAAGGCAAAGTTGACCACAGCAGGATTTGAACTCAGAATGTAGAAGGGTGTAACTAAATACTGTAAGGCCTTGATCTAAGACCAATACTCCATTCTTTATGCCACTCTACTGCCTTTATTATTTAACTCTTAAAGTCCTGTAAGACACAGTTCCACATGGTACCACATCATCAAATTGATATGAATCATTGAACTATATATATGTTAAAAGTTAAATATTTTTGTGTGAAAATGTCTCAAGCACCTGTGTTTCTTACTCGTAAATTTCATAATAAATATGCTGCAAAACCCCCATTTCTAGACATTTTCTGCTCAATCATTACAGGACTTATAAAATTTACAACAGGATATTAAGAGTTAAAGTAATATTGATTTTTTTTTTTTCCATTTTGGTACAAGGCCACAGATTTTAGGTGAGAGTATTAGTTGATTGAATTTACTTCTGAAGATGAATGGCACTTATTTTATCAACCATGGTGTTTCTGCTACTCCACCATCCAATCCAATTCCAAGCCCTTCACTCCTAATGAAGTTGTAGGAGTGCCGTCATAACATACAGCATTTCTTGGGCATTTATTTAAACATGGCAGTGCCCATCCCCTCTCCAGGCCTGACCAAATCCAATTTCTTCCTGAAAGACAGAAAGAGAGAGAGAGAACAATTGATCCCAGTACTGGACTGGTACTTTATTTATCAACCCTGAAGGGATGAAAGGCAAAGTTGACTTCTGCGGGATTTGAACTCATGACGCTGGAATAAATATAGCAAAGCATTTTAACCGATGCTCTAATGACTCTGGCAATTCACCACCAATACTCCACAATACTTTAATAATAATAATAATTATCGCTATAGTGCCAGACAAAATACCTTGTGATATTTAGTTACAGCTTATGTTCTGAGTTCAAGGGTAGTAGATTGATGCAGTTGTTAAAGTGTCTGACAAAATGCCTGCAGTATTTAGTTATGGCCTTTCACGTTCTGAGTTCAAATCCTATCAAGATCAACTTTGCCCCTCATCCTTCCGGGGTAGTAAAATAAAGTACCAATCAGGAACCGGTGTAGTGATTTCAGATTACCCCTATTTCACCTTAATTCCTGCTAACTTGAAATTGTGTTTAGATTACTGGGAGGTAGCATGAAACCGATTTCAAATTAACCCCGGCGGATAGCTTGAAGGTAATTTATGCACTTCAAATGCAAACGAAATATATTTATGCACAAAAAAAGTACTGCACTTGTAAATCCTCTAACCCTAATCAGTTTCTGATTTTTAAAAAAAATTTCTTTTTTTAAATAAAAAAAAATAAATTGCAGATTCCCTGATGTTCAAAACAAAAATCCAAAGACGGTTTTCTTTTTAAAAAAAAAAGGCATTATAAAAAAGTTAGAGGGGGCCTAAAAAATCTAACACTTTTGTGACAGTTTTTCACATTTAAGAGTAGCTTACAATCTTATATATTTCTGCTATAAATATATCATGAAGTGGAAGCATTAGAATTTATTATCATAGCTAAATCAGAGAGGGTGGTAATATGAACAGTGCAGGGGTAATTTGAAATCAGGTTTATGGTACCCGCAGAGGTAATATGAAAGCAATTTCAGATTACCGGGAGGTAGCATGAAATGAGGAGGGGGTCGCTTGAAGTCTTTACACCGGGGTTGATTTAATATTTCTAAACAACATCCTAGATGTGAATGGTATTATAATAGAAGAAAAAGATGACTGTTCTCTGCCTGCCAAAATTGAGAACTTGTGCCTAAATTAGAAATCAGTAATTAATATTTCTAAGAGCAGTGGATTGACAGAATTTGGTTGAGTGTTGGATTAAATATCTTTTAGTATTTAATGACGTGTCTTTACCTTCTGAGTTCTAATCCCACTGATTGACTTTGCCTTTCCTCCTTCTGGGGGCGATAAAATAAATACCAGTCAAGTACTGTATTTACTTGTACTTGTGTTGGCATTCACCCAAGATGGGTTGAGCCAGCTCCAACCAGTGAATCCACAGCATCGTGATCAGAAGCTGATCATGTGCAACGATTACAGCTGTCTGATGCAGTGATTGTTAACCAGTCCCTGTGTCGGACATCAAGAACCAGCGTTGATATAATAGACTGTTTTTATCTCTCAAAATGTGTGACCATGTGCCAATGTTAGAACTCAATAATTATTATTTCTAACTTCTAACTATTATAATAACGAATCTAAATAATAGTTAAATAATCGTTAAGCATTTAATAAGAACTTTGTTTTCTTTATAGATAATGTTAACAAATATTATGAACTTTTTCAATCTGCACGCAATGCTATCAAACCCGGCCTCGAGCTTTCCCGCTATGAAATGCCGAAAGCAAGTTTGTCTCTATTTAGAAACCATTCCGCATTCTTTATTACATTCTTGCAAGATGTTTATAAGGTAAGCTTATTAGTACACTCATATCTTGTGATTCTTTTACCAAAAGGTAAGATGTAGAATGCAGTTGTTCTTGTTCTTTAACCACAGATAAGCCATGATCTAGCAGACCTATGATCAAAGATGTTCCAGCTGTAGTCATTTCATTTTCTTTCAGGTGTAGTGTATTTAGTACTGCATTATCCAATGTGTTCTTCCTTTTTTTAAGATGGTAGGGTGTGGTTTGAGGAAGATTTCCTTGATATTTCTAGCAGCTGAACAACTGTGTAAATGGCTCATCTCATGGCTTGAGGAGAAGAATGTTTAGAAGATAGGTACTGATAAAATGATGGATAGGGCTGGAATATTCTACGGAATACATGTGTGTGTGTGTGTGCGTGCATGCGCACATGTGTGTAAGAGTGAAAAAGAGAGAGAAAGAAACTCTTGCTATTTCTTTAAGTTATGATCAGGAAAGCATTATACTTAGCTGAAATTTGCCAAATGCAAAATGAGATATGCATTTAGATTAGAAGGGAGAAGAAAATGTATGTATATATATCATTATCATCATTGTTTTACGTCCACTTTCCATGCTAGCTATCTATCCATCTATCTATCTATCTATATATATATATATTTGCATTTGGAATAGAAGAGAGAAGAAAATATATATATGTATGTGTATATACATATATATATGTGCGTGTGTATATATATATATATATATATATACATATACATATGTAGAGTTTCAGGCTAGATGCATTGATAGGCAGCAAATTAGTAGAGTTGTCAGAGCATCTGTTAGATTGCTTCGTGGTATTTGTTTTGACTCACTGCACTTTCAGCTCAAATTCCGCCGACGTCAGCTTTGCCTTTCATCCTTTTGGGGTAGATAAATAAAGTACCAGTCTAGGGTGGTGAACTGGTGGAATCGTTAGAGTGTTGGCTTTGTGGTATTTCTTCCAGCTCTCTGCATTCTGAGTTCAAATCCTGCTGTGGCCTACTTGGGCGGTAGACTTAATCCGTTGCCCAGTTTAACACCATCACCTAGCCCTTAGGTGCCTTTAGCAGAGTCCACTCTGTTGCAAGCATTTGGTCCAGGTCTCTAGTCTGAGGAAAACCTCCTCCCTCCATCCCACCAGTCTCGGAGGCCCTGATAAAAAGGTGATGGTCACTACCTTCCCTCCTTCCTAACTAAGCAGTAAAAACAAAAAAATACTACATGGCTCTGGTTTCAGTTGCTCTTAGCATCAATTTTACCTCTCAACCCTCTAGTACCAGTAAATGGAATCGACAGCACCTTTCCCCTTCAACAATTAGCTTTGTGCCTAAGTAAGAAATCAGTATTAATACTTGAATATATTAAGCTGTAATGAGAAAAAGAAAAAGTATTAATGAAAAAAAGAAATATTTTGAGGAATACCTTAAAGAAATAATGCATTGTGAGTGAATTTGGTAAACGGAAACTGCAGAAGCCTGTCTGTAGACTCTTAAACTAGTTATTTTTACTTTGAACTCTTGATAAAGTCCTGTTTGGTGGTGGGGTGGGGTTGTGCTCTCATGGGTGAGAGGGCTTATTTAAATTTGGATTTTTGCATACTGTTGAAATAATTGTTTTACATCAGATATCCTTCCCACTGCCACTAATCTATGAAGTCGGAGTGGAGCCTGTTTTTAGTCAGGTTGACTGAAGCAATCAGAATTAGCTACACTTCACAATGGATGATGTAAAATTTGAACCCATAGCCATGTGAATTCCTCGAATTTTTTATTATAACAATTACATTTAATTCTCATGATTGTAGGTTTGCTGCTAATTTTTTTCTAACTGGAGGTTGTGCTTGATATATGCACATATGTTTTGTGTTTATATATCTATTTTAATGTATCATTTAATAGGAAATGTATGACATCTTCCTGGGATGGTTTCATCACAAAAATAAAGAGTTAGCCAATCATGGACAACGGGCAATAGAAGCTTTTATATATCAAGTAAGTTCATATATATATCAAATAAGTTGTGTTTTTGTGCACCTAGTATGATCATATAGCTTCTGTTTTCCTGAAATATGAAAATAATACATACTTCAACCTATCTAAGTGAGCTGAAATCAGATTGCTTAAAATCACCTAGAATAATATTATCATCATCATCTTGCTTTCCCCCTCCCCCTCCGCCTCATCATCACCATCATCCTCTTTTCCTTCTCTGCTTTAACATTTATTTTCCTTACTTGTATTAGGTATGTCTGCAACAGCATATTTATGGACTTCCTTATTCTGTTTTATATAATTTGTGAGGTTTATATTTCTATAAGTTATAATCCAGAATCTGAGCAACCTGTTGTGGGTCTGTGTTGGCAACAAGTAATCCAGTGTAAATATGTAATAAAAATAAATGTAAAGTCAAAGTATTTCTTTCCGTGAGGAAAAGGAAATATATCAATGTTTCAAGCACAGGCCCTTTTTCGAGAGAGAGAATAGGAAAGAAAACTATCCATCTGTTGTCATCAAGCACTCATAGTAACTATGGATAAACGAAGTGGGGTGGTGGGTATGGGATTTCTGAGTAGAAGAATCTAAAACACCGGTGTTCATGCTCTTCTGAAGGGCATTAGTGACATAAGTGTAGTGAGATGGCTACAGGCTAGAATGCTTGAAGACTGTGCAATGCATGAAGACATCCTTTACTTTTTTTTTACAGTTGTCTTGCAGACATTGCAGTGGAGGGTAAACAACTCCCAGTTGATAGTGGTGGTATTGGTGGTAGTGTATGTTGTGGTTGGTGACTTCTGCCAGGTGTTAGAGGCTGTATTCATTACCTGTACGGCTACAACTCAGCTGTGAGTGGAGTATATCACTGTGCTTTACTCAACTGTGCTTACCATTGAAACAGGTAGTAAGACCACTTTACGAAAGGTGCATTAGCTTTGTGTATCTGACTCTAAGAATCTATATAACTACTGTCAAAATTGGAGACCTTCTTCATTCATATCTCTATGGAAAAATCGTTCACATAAAATTATTTAGGTGTAAATAATTTTTTAGCATAATCATCAGCGTTTTTTCA
The DNA here is from genome assembly GCA_027124095.1 of Muusoctopus leioderma. Lineage (NCBI taxonomy): Eukaryota > Metazoa > Mollusca > Cephalopoda > Octopoda > Octopodidae > Muusoctopus > Muusoctopus leioderma. The sequence continues at coordinate 8,409 of JAOPJM010526681.1, forward strand.
TTTGTGTTTCCATGCTGGCATGGGTTGGACCGAGATTTTTGAGGCAACATTTTACAGCTGGATGCCCTTCCATACTTATTATTTTAACCATACTTATTATTTTAAGTATGGGAATTATAGCACTGAACCTGAACCACCAAACCGTCAATTGGCCGAACATTTTGTTTTGTGGCTAATGTAAACAAACATCACTAGCCACTCAGTGATAAACGGTGTCAAGTGACAAGCACAAGCAAACACGCACTCACATGCACACACACACACATATACATATATATATATATATATATATACATATATGAAGGGCTTCTCTCTCAGTTTCTGTCTACCAATTTCACTCAAGGCATTGGTCAGCCCAAGGCTATAGTAGAAGACACTTGCCCAAGGTGCCATGTAGTGGGACTGAACCCGAAACCACATGGTTGCGAAGCGAACTTCTTAACCACAGAGGATAAATATTTACTCCATGTAGTAGTGTAGTAAATTGAATCAGTTACTTGACCTCTCGTTATCAGCAGTATTTGTCTGGTGATAAACTGTATTGACTTCAGAGAGTAGGAGAATAGGAATTATAAGTGGAATAGCTACGAGCTACAACTGGGAATGAAGCCTAGCTTACAGACTCAATTCATCGGCAGCCTGCTAGGGCACTTATCAATTTGAATATTGACCTTTTTATTTATTATTCATTCTACATATTTCAGATTTCTCAAGCAATTGTTGAAGAAAATGCAGATGTGTCACAACAGCATATGTTTGAGGTAAATTCTTACTTATCCATTCTTGCCTTTAGTAGCTCTTTACCATTTCAGTGAGTCTATCTCACTCGCTGTCACCCCATATCCCACAGTTGTTGCTCTTCGTTGTTAACTCTCTCACTTTCTATCTCTACTGCAAAAGGCAACCCCTTTGTAAAAATAGATGATTTTGAGATATATTGCTGCAATTTGTCAGGTGAGAATACTTTGAAGACTGTGCAGTGCACGGAGGCATCCTTTACTTATTTTTACAGTTGTCTTGCAGGCATTGTAGTGGAGGGTAAACAACTCCCAGTTGGTATTGGTGGTATTAGTGGTATTGGTAGTGGTGGTGGTGGTGGTGGTTGGTGACTTCTGCCAGGTGTTAGAAGCTGTATTCATTACCTATACTGCTGTAGCTCATCTGTAAATGAAGCACTTGGGAGTTTGAGGATTATGGGCTTTGGTTATGTGAAAGATGAAGAGGGGCATACCTAGAAGGGTGGTTTTAGTTACCTGCTTAGCCCTCTGACAATGAAGTACATTTGCTACCAGGAGTAGTCTGCATTGAACTGGCGGAGTTTCGACCATTTAGGTGACATTAAGTACGAGAGGGTTGGGAGGGGGTAGAATGTGTGATATGTGTTGCCTCGATTAAGCAGCAGCCAGATGATCTGATGGCTGGATAAAGACCAGGTTTAGAGATAAAAAAAGATGTTAAGAATGTTTGGTGGATTAGTATATCAGCCTGAGATGCAGATATATAATGATACTGACTGGTACAGGCAGTTTAAAATAGCAAACTATTCACTCTCTGCATTAACAATGACAGTGAGGAAGTAGTAAGAGAACCAAAACAAGTTGCCTACATTGAAGTCACCGAGGATGATGACTTCATAGAGAGGTGAGGTAATGTAGATGTCTTCAATGCAGGACAAGAAATAGTCCCACAAATCCCAATGAGTTTGGTGAGCAGTAGAATCAGCAGATGAATTTATAGTAACAGAGAAGAGAAATTTTGAGCCAGAGTAACTGGAAATCTTTGTTATTGATATCTGGGTGAGCGGGATGCCTGATGGGGAAAATGGATTCTAATTAAGTGTAGACACCACCTTTCAGAAATAATTTGGAATATTATGGCGCAGATGGCTGTGTGGTTAAGGAGTTCGCTTCGCAACCGCATGGTTTCGGGTTCAGTCCCACTGCGTGGCA
>JAOPJM010526701.1:0-10356 GCA_027124095.1 Muusoctopus leioderma
ATAGTTGTACCAGTTAACTATCGCTTCGATACCGACTTTTACTTGTCCCATCACAACGCATTGTTTGCAATCCACTATTAGCCACCAAAACATCAATCGTATCAGTTTGCTCAGGGTGATCCGCGAGTTTGAAAAGAAAGAATCTTTTCTGATACTACGAAATTTGTGACATATCGAACATCGCCACATCTTACCATCTGTCACTGATGGGCGATCCATTAAAAGCATATCTTCATTACAACATACAGCTGAATTGGAAATCAACCCTAATTCAGCTGCAAGGTTTATTGTAGTTCCTATGTCCTCTGTAATAGATAATATTTTTCCGGACTCATATTCTCTCTCAAGTATTTCAGTATTACTGAGAACATGTTGGACGATGTTAACAGTTGAATAAGCCATGTTGATATGAGACAAGTGTGGCGCGAATTTCGGACGCTGGTCATTCCGCTGACGATGAGTGTTAAGTTGTTCGATCAACTGAACTATATATATATATATATATATATGAATATATAGATAAATATATATATATATATATATTTATATATATATATCTATATATTCATATATATATATATATATATATATATATATAGTTCAGTTGATCGAACAACTTAACACTCATCGTCTGATTGAGACGGAGATCCAATTATATATATATAAAGAGTACGGTACGCCGTCACCGCCGTCACCACCACCACCACCATTGTCACGCCGTCACCCCCCATCACCATCACCACCAACATCATTGTCACCCCCACCACCTCTCTCTACCACCACCACAAGCTTGCCTGCTTGCTTGCCTGATTGAAGTCACAGCTACCGAAGCTCGAAGCGACAGCTATGGAAACCCACCGAGTAAGTAAATTATTTTCCGTTAATTTCCGTGTTCTAATACCGAAGGAATGCCCATAGGTCTGCTAGATCAGGGGTGACATAGTGCTAAATAACATTAATAATTTTGGTATATTTCCTGTAAAATGTCGTTATGCTTGTGTTGTTGTTAATTTTTTCCTTTTCTATTGACTTTATTTATAAGCGGAAGAAAGGACATTGTATGTCATTCTTTTTATCTTTTATCTATAATAAACAAAATCTTCAAATTTCTTTCTTTGAATTTAATCTTACCACACGAAAACAAATAGGAATTAGATTTGCGACAGTATAGGTTTCGTTTACGGTAAGTGGATTTTCCATGTGTTGATCTCTGTGAAGGTTATTCAGGAGTTGTGAAAGAAGTCTCTTCAGTGTGATGATACTGAAGTAGACGGCCCGGTGACAACAATGTTGATTCTAAAGGCAACTCGTTGCCTTTCTAGGCGAACCAACTTCAATTTTCTACTCAAACCCGCTCAGGTATGTATATTTAAGATCTCTGAGAGAGAAGTAAGATTCCGGTGAGATGGTTTCAATTTATGATGGAGCCAGTTAACATCACGTAGACCGCTAATACTCTTGGGGAAAGGCATGAACGTTAAAGCTTCTCATTGTCCCCTACTATAGCGATATAGGACCATGGTGTTTTCGCATCGAAAGATCTAAAAAAATAATGAAATGCATCATACTATTTTATTTCTTAATTTCTTTAAAAAAAAACTTTACTTTATTAGTATTACAAGGGTAGAGAGCCTCAAATATTTATAGGAGATAGGTAGTTAGATTGTGTGGCGTTCATACCCTTTTCAGGGGCATTTGCTATTTAATTAAATAAAGTGTCTACACAAACGAGAAGAGAAACCGGATTACGGAATCAGCTGCGGCGCTCGCTTTACACACTTGTTATATCGTTGTTTATTTATATCCTGTTTATATTTATTTCACCGTATACTTTATAAACTATCATTTGTTTTTCCTCTCTATAAGTACGATAATACTTATATTTATTATTTTCCTCCATAAGTACGATAATATTTATATATGATGTAATTTAAAAACACTCGTCGCATCATGCATCAGCCTATATGTTTTAATTATGTAATCGGCGATACGGATAGTGTGAACTTGTTACCATCCTTAGTCTTAGATATTTCATATTTTAAAAAAAAGACCCAGGGCTGCATTTTTCCTTTTTGGATCGAGGCATTTTGTGGTACAGAGGATGGTTCCTATCGAATAATGTCACCGTAAATTTAGTTTTTGTAGTATTAACTAATCTCACCAAATTTCATGACTCACTTCTTTCTACTCCAGGAGTGCTTTCAACCATTTATTTTAAATCTGGCAGTGTAATTGTCTTACTTTGGCAACAGCCTTATATATAACTGTAGTAGAAAATATGGTTATCATGCAGTATAAGGTCATAAACTATTGAAATGACGTCACTACAAGCGTGTAAACTAGCGTATAAACTAATATTTTTAGCTCCTAGGGTGAATCTAAGGACACAGTATATTATTTCTTCTCACCAGCGTAAACTATGGAACAGAACATTTTTTGAAACATTGTAATTATTTCTTCTCACTACATCAACGAAAGAAACTGCACACACATGTCTGTATTTCTTTAAGCAACTCTTCTGTACATCTTTGAACAACTTTTCTGTATCTCTTTAAGCAATACGTTTGTTTATATCAACCCTAGCTAACAACGGGTTACATAAATATAGGTATGTACGTTCTTTTATCAATTATTTGTATTTTTTTCTTAAATATATGTATGTACGTTCACGACGATTCATTTCAGTGTTCTCATTGTTTTTAAATCACTTTCAATCACTTCCGGCGCAAACCAACGCATGCGCATTCATGCGTTAGTTTATGACCCTATACTGCATTTTAACCGAAAATATTACCTTTTCATTATATATATATCGGGGGTATCTGTAGTAAGTTTTGTGACACCTCTGGCGGCTTGTTACCCCAACTCCAGTTGAAAACTAATCTACATTTTTTTATTCGCATCAGTGATACTTAAAGATGATGCTATTACACAATTTAAAAAAAAAAAAAATAACTGTCTTCTGAGATAACAAGAAAGTCGCTCGGCCTGCTAGAAATTGCAGCCAACTTCCCCTCAAAGCACACCCTGCTGTTTTAAAAAAGGAAGGAGACATTGGATAATGCAGTCCTAGACACACTATGCCTGGAAACAAGACGAGATGTTTACAACTGGAATGCCTTTGATTATAGGTTTGTCTAGTCGATCCTTCCTTCTTAGCCCTTAACTCCTAATGGAGTCGTAGGGGCGCCGTCATAACATACGGCGTTTCTTGGGCATTTATTTAAACCTGGTGGTGCCCATCCCCTCTTCAGACATGACCACAGCTGATTTCTTCCAGAGAGAGAGAAGAATTGACCTCAGTACTGGACTGGTACTTTATTTATCGACCCCGAAGAGATGAAAGACAAAGTTGACCTCGGCGAGATTTGAACTCAGAGCACATAGAGTTGGAACGAATACTGCGAAGCATTTTAATCAACGCTGTAACGACTCTGCCAATTCGCCGCCTTCTGCTCAATCTGGGACAACAAAAACTACTACAGTCTCCCCCCTCCCTGATCCAAACTGATATAAAACCAAACACATTCACCTCAAAACCCCAAATAGTTGCAACATCGATTTTTAAAAGTACCAATACAGCGGTGGTGGGGTATGAATACATATACAGACTCACATCCATACATATTTAATTAGTCTCGCTGTGAAATTAGGTCCACAAGGGCTTCTTCAGCAGCTTGGAATGAAGATCGAACTGACCAGTTTTATTGCTATTTAAGAATTCACTTGTGAAACAGCTCAAACGTCCAGAAGAAAAAAAGGTATTTTGGGTTGATTAAAGGTGATTTAAACTTTGAAGCTAAGTATTTAAATGAATACTTTAATCATGTTCCACGTCATCCAGTATATATTATTGTAGATTTATTTAGTCATTCCCCCATCACTACTTTGGCAAGTATGGTGAATCTATGCTTTGCTGATGAGGTCATAATAAGGCTGAAATACATCCCAAATTGTCTCCTGTACTGGCTGAAATAATGAAAATAACATTAGTCAGTGACTAATGTTTTTTTCGTCACTACATAATTATTTCTAGTAGCTTTTTAATGCTCCCTGCAGTAAATATGTCAACACTAACTTAACTATTGTTATATAATTAGCTCTGTGTATTACATCAATATGTGTTTGTGTTAATTTTATATCAACTAACATATTTTTTCTTTTTCTCTTCAGCTATGGCCATTATCAGATACTGTTAAATTATATTCTTCTAAACATTCTAACCTGGTATGTCATTACATTTTATTTTATTTTTTAATCATTCTTCCTTTCTATTAAGAGTTGATATGACATGCCTTGCAAGTGTTAAACCTAACATTGTGTGGCCCCTACATACCAGAGACAAGAACTGGTCTCTTGAATACTTGTGGTTTGGAAAAGACTGCATCATCACAAAGTTTGGGTTTGCTCCTCAGGGTCTGAAAACTAATATTTCAGCTTTGAACTGCTGTGAACTCTATAATGTCGTCAGCCTAAACATGGCTGACAACATTATAGTGCTGATTATGCTTATGTAAAAAAGTAATTGGATCTTACATCAATTTCAACGATGAGTGTTACAGTTGTTTTATCAATGGAACTACCTACGCACTGTATTATAGTGTAAGTGGCTGTGTATTTCACAAGAAACTTATACCCTTAACCCTCTCAATACCAACCTTCTTGAGACCACCTCTAATTCTATGATACAAAGCCCTCTATTTTAAGTGCTCAAATTTGAATTAAAACTTCCCATCATAATTTAATGTAAGAACCCTTCATTAAGTTATATTCCAAACACCAACTTAATAATGACATAGTCAGGTATTTTATTAAATCCCTCTAAATTTTTGATTATTTTCCAAATTATTTAAAATACATATGTAAGGTATTTTGTTAGAAATGTAGCCACAGAAATGTCTTACATCGAATTATAATGGACGGTTTAAATTAGATATAAACACTTTAAAACAAAGGGCTTTTTATCATAGAATCAGGGACTGTTTCAGGTGGCTTGGTATCAAAAGGGATAAACTCAATGTACATCTGCATTATATTACTCCTCCAGACTATTGGGGGAGATATAACAGAGATATGCATTGACCCCTACTTAATGTTTCTCCCCGCCCCTCTGGAATTTCATGCTGCCCATATGTTCCCTCCAACCATTAAACCTGCAAGAATTCAAGTGAGTCAAAAGAGATGGATATTAAATAAATAATATAGCTCACTCTCTTTCTGCACTTCGTACAAATTGATGTTATACATTCAATGTGCTTATCATCATCATCATCATCATCATCATAGTTTTAACATCCACTTTCCATGCTGGCATGGGTTGAACGGAACTGATGCCCTTCCTGACACCAACCTTTTTAATTGCCTCTTATGACATGCAGAGATATGGTGTACTTATTCTAAAAACCTGGATACACATGGTTGCTTAAATAGTATAATAAAAAAAAATTGTTATCAATCTTTTCTACATAACTTTGATATTTACCTACTGTGAGGAGAAAAATAGCCCAGATTAAACAGCCCAAATCCAGATGAATATTAGAAAATATTTGAAATCTCATAACAAAAAAGGAACATTCTCCCAGCACAGGTAGACTAGTTTCTTGATGAAATATCCATGCAAAGTTAAATGATATTAGATATTATGAAGCACCGGTTTAAGACAGAAAAGAACCACAAGGCCCACTGTTGCCTTTTTTTAACCTCAAATAGGTGCTTATAATGTCTAATATATCATTTTACATTAAAAATCTCAGCAGTTAATCCATGCAAAGCTGTTTCTCTGTTGTAGGAAACTGTGGATTTGGAGCACATCCGTAACATTGGTATATCAGCACATATTGATTCAGGAAAAACAACTTTAACTGAGAGAATACTTTTCTATACTGGAAAACTCAGTGAAATGCATGAGGTAAGATAACAAGGAACGTTTTTTTTCTTTCTTATACTGAATAATATGGTTAAATAGAAGAATGTTAATCATTTAAACCATTTCTATTATTAAGTTAAGATTATGTTACATCTTTAAGCAAGGCTATTATTTTGAGGTACAAGGCTGGTTAGTTGGCAGAGATAAGTAGAGAACCTGACTAAATGAATATGCGTGACGTAGTGGTTGGTGTATTGGACTCATGATTATAAGGCTGTCGGTTCAACTCCTGGACCAGGCGGTGCGTTGTCTCCTTCAGCAAGGCACTTCATTTCACATTGCTTCAGTCCACTCAGCTGAAAATGAGCACCTATGTTAGGACTGGAGCCCCTGTCATTAAAATATCCAAGAAACCTCTTATGGGATGCAACTTCATGCGAAGCCAGCCAAACTTGCAAGATGTGAGCTGTATCATTTACATTTTTTTTTAACTGACTAAATACTTTAATGTATTTATTTAGTTTTGTTATTTTACATACTAAATTTGAATTGAAACAGGGTCCACATTGTATATTGTCATTCCAGGACAAATAAAATAAGTACCAGTAATATATTATGAGTAATTCAATGAACAGTTTTGACCTAACTTGAAAAATTATCTTTGTGACTAAGTATGAAATCATTAACTAGAGGTAGACAGCTTTTAAGATGCTGGATTACTGACCACATGAGTTCAAACCATACTACAAGTGTCATGTTGGTCTCTTGATTAAGGTGTTGTAAACCTACTTGCCTGACTGTTAAACTACTTCATTGTTAGATAAACAGTGACCAGAAGGACATCAAGCTATAAAAACTGTTGATTGAACTATATACAAATTTGTACCAAAAACGGGTGGAAATTTGTACCAAAAACGGGTGGAAACCAAGTACAGAACAGTTGTTCACTAACTATCCAAACTATCTAAATTTACATAATCATCCAACTCTCGTTAGCATGCATGCATATATATATATATATTAGTTAGTGAGTTGTTCAGTCCTCTCTGGATGCTTGCTCTCTCTCTCTCTCTCTCTCCTGCCAGCTGGACTGTCGCCACCCTCTTCGATTGGATGCTCTACCTGCTGCTGTTGCGAGTGGTAACTCTGTATCTTCACAGATCTGAGAAGTCCACCTCTTGTCTACCACGGGATCTGGGGTTTAGGGAGTCTTGATGGTACACTAGTGCTATATAGTTATTAGATACATCTACAGCATTTGGAAGACTAAGAAACACGATCTGAAAGCTAGACTGTACAACGCCCTTATTCTCCAAATCACAACTTATGCCTCGAAAATGTGGACCCTAAATCTGAAGATATACGTAGACTAGAAGTTTTTGAAATGCAGTTCTTATGGTCCCTACTAAGGGTATTATTACAAGACAGACATAGAAATACCTCCATAAGAAAAGCTCTTCACATGACACACACCATTACTGAGGTAATAAGAAGGAAGAAATAGTTTGGCCATGTAATAAGAAGGCCACCTAATAACTATGTAGTACTGGTGTTCTGCCAAGACTTCCCAGATATATATATATATATATATATATAAAATAGTAACAAGAAACGATGAGTATTTACAACATTTATTCCATGAGAATTACGACTGTTTCTGAACTGGATCGCTCATAATAAGCAAGATTATCTCTGCCAACTATTATGAGCGATCCGGCTCAGAAACGGTCGTAATTCTCATGGAATAAATGTTGTAAATACTCATTGTTTTTCTTTACTATTTGATATTATTCGGTGACATCTAATTTGGAGTAACCTGGATCACCCTAACTGGATAGCTGTGTACTTCCACTGACCTATGGATGGAGTACCACAAGCTGGAGCCATACCCCCTTCCATTGTACTGGGATGAGCAGGAAAAACAAATCGAGTTCTAACGAAAGGTGTACACTGTATCACTCTTTGTGATTCACAATCTAGGATATATATTTATATATATATGTGTGTGTGTGTGTCCATTCAATGTATGGCAAAATTGATGTAAAATGATGATGATTATATATAGCATGTGTTTGTGTGTGTAAGCAAAATAATTAATTGTTATTCTCAAGTAATAGTCATTATGTTCAGAGTTGTTGGAGTGATCAAGACAAGGGTCTTGGACTGGATGTTTCACTGTATAAATTTGATGCATCACTGTTCTGAGTTCAAACCTCAGTATGGTTACCTTTGCCTTTCATTCATCACCAGTATACTGGAGTCAATCCATGCCCTTATATATCTCCCCTATGAAACTTGTTCCCATGCAAAATTAGAAAAAATAATAATAAAATCAGAATTAAGATTGAGTGTCACTGAACTAGAGATATGGTCCTGTGAACCATGTCTGCAAGATGGTTTCAATTCTCAATAGAAACCCAATGAACCTTGCTTACATTGTCAATGCCCCTTGTGAAAGGCACACATGTCTCTCAACTTCATTCACCTACCCTAAAAATGTGTATGTAAGTAACAAGTCAATATTCATTGTATTTCTTAACATTAAATAAGGTATTATACTGCAGTAAAAAGAATTTCTCCAGCGGTATGCAAATGTCCAAATCAATATGTTTCATTTATGCTAGCATGGAGACAAAATGAATGTGTAAAAGTTCTCCAGTTCGAGTTTCTTTCTGTTTTTATATATAGGTGAAAGGAAAAGATCATGTTGGAGCGAAAATGGATTTTATGGAGCTTGAACGACAGAGAGGCATCACCATTCAGTCTGCTGCCACTTATAGTGTCTGGAAAGGTATTAACATAAACATTATTGACACACCTGGTAAGTAAAAAAAACACAACTATTATTATCATATTTCTATCATTACTGTATATCTCAAAATGTAGCAGATTAGCAGAATTGGAAGAGCGGCCCTTTATGTTATAAGTTTAAACCCTGCCTAAGTCAACTTTGCCTTTCATCCTCCTGAGGTTGATAAAATAAAGTACCAGTCCAGTATTAGAGTCAATTATATATATATATATACATACTCACACACACACACACATATATATATATATATACAGAAAAAAAACACCCCAAAAATTAAAACAAAGACAAAATATTTAATTTTTTTAATCTAAGAGGAAGTAGAGTAGCAAATTGGGTTGCAGTTTCATACAATAGACTACTAGTGACAAATTGATTATAAACTCAGAGTAACTGAATGTATTTGGATTAAGGAGACAAAACAGGGTCGAGAGGGCTCTATAGTCATGTCTTGGACATGACAACCTCTCTAGTGTTGGTGCTACGATAAAATGCACCCAGTACACTCTGTAAAGTGGTTGGTGATAGGAAGGGTATCCAGCTGTAGTAACCAAGCAAAACGGTAATATATGTGTGAGGCGTGGTCCCCCGACCCTTCTAGGAGAGGGGAGACTCCATTCACAATTGACGCGGGCCGAAATCACCCGTCCAACCTATGCCGGCATGGAAAACGGACGTAAAATGATGATGATATATATATATATATACTTGTGTATAAGAGAGAAAAATTTGATTTGAAAATAATTTGCTTTTCGTCTTTTCTAAAAAATATCTTTAAACAGGTCATGTTGATTTTACTGTTGAGGTAGAGAGAGCTCTTCGTGTTCTTGATGGCGCTGTCCTTGTTCTGTGTGCTGTTGGAGGGGTTCAGAGTCAAACTTTCACTGTTGACCGTCAGATGAAACGCTACAAGGTTCCATGCATTACATTCATCAATAAATTAGATCGTATGGGAGCCAACCCATACAGAGTCCTCTCACAACTAAGGTAAATCTTCAATCCAACAATCTATCAGGCTTGACACATAATGAATTATTTTGCCAAGAGGAAGAGGGTTAAGTCTAACGTTTAAGACAGAACCTTTCTATTTATTCACTGCTACCGGTAAATATTTCATTTCTCCCTAATGAAAAGTTCCATCCAAAACATTAGATTTTTCCTCTTTCCTCACGGTAAAATAATTTATTCCACTTTGCGAATTTGTTATATTTACTATTTGCTGATGCAGACCTTCACTAAGTTTCCCCCGGATTCTACTGTTTCACTTTGACACATACTAGTTATCTCCCCTTACATAACTATCATTTCCAGTGGTGTAGCAAGGTTTCTCAGCGCCTGAGGGCAAAAATACTTTTGGTGCTCTCACCTTAATTAAAAAGGCATGATAGGCTAGAGGAAATATTGTTAAATAAATTTAGTTGTTGTTTAGCCCCAGGTCAGTCCTGATTGAGCAGACCTATGATCAAAGGTGTTCCAGCCATGAACATCTAGTCTTGGAAATTAAAAGAGCCATCAAACGATCATAGGATCAGGGAGGTACTGCTTGACGCTTATGACAAAAAGGACGAGGAGATAGAGGATTATAACGTAGAGGAGCACTGGGCGTTCCTACGGGACAACCTACTAAGGGCAACTGAGCAGATTTGTGGCTGGGGCAAGATCCCAGCCAAACAGAGGGTGA
>JAOPJM010526710.1:0-10356 GCA_027124095.1 Muusoctopus leioderma
CTACTACTACTACTACTACTACTACTACTACTACTACTACTACTACTACCACTACTACTACTCAGTAGTCTTATTACTATTGCGAGCTGTCACTACACTAACGAGCACGGAATACTGACCAGGTGTTCTAGGGTTTGGTGTTATCGTGTGTTGTTATTTACTTTATTGGCTTTGCACGTTTTAGTTCTATGTTCATGCTTTACGTGTTCAATGTTATTTGTTTTCTTTAGTTAATTGTGAGTTACTTTTAAATGCACTATTTCAATTTTTGATATTTTTGGTTTTCAGAATGTATATTCGTATGTTAGCTAGTCTGTTATGGCCCAATGTTACATTTCAATCCGGGCTATTTCCTTCCAATCTTTATACGAGTATGTTATAGTTTCGTTTTCGGGTAAAATGTCGCTGTAAAATATGCATGCAGGATAGAAACATATTCCTCTTCTATCCATGCATGCCTTTTCTGTATGAATTGCGCAACTTGAGGCGTAAAGTCCGGCACTTTATTTTGATTATCATTATTTTTGTCGGGTGCCAAATTATGAGTTTCTAGTTTTGTTGAGTTTTACACGCACGATTTTTCGTATTTTGTATGCACCAGATTCAAAGTACACATTTCCTTTTTATTCGTTTTGGGATGAACGATACGGTTTTTATAATATTATTTTCATTATTGTGTCTGCTGGGGTGACATGGGTCTGGTGTTGATATGAATAGCGCTCCGATAGTTTGTTTACATGTGCTTTGAAATCACAGAATACTATTAACATTTGTAATACATCAATTATACGTGGTAATGATCAATACATTTTATCAAGTATTATTTACGCAGTTATCCTTCAACATTTTCTTCAATATTTTCAATTTGATTTGTTGCTTTTTAATCGTTGTTATTGAATATTTTCGGCGTAGTCAAGCAGCGTTCTCTGCTGTTAAACGTCTCCGTTTTCTCCGATTTGATTTGTTATTTTTTTAAATCTTTGTTATTTGATATTTTCCAGAGCAGACAAACAGTATTCTCCCATATTAGCGTCCAAGGGGGCGAAGTGGAAGTCATTAGTGCGTCGTACAGAGTGCCTAAAACCATTTGTTCTGGCTCTCTGCGCTCTGAGTTCAAATACCGGAGTCGATAAAATAAAGTACTAGTCAAGTACTGGGGTCGTTGACCGTGTGCCTATTTTAGAAACAATTGTTGTTATTAGTGTTGTTGTAGTTTGCTATTAGCAGATGTCCCTAACGAGTCTCCCGAAGGTATTGTAATATTAAAACCTTTATTCATCATGCATTCTCTTTTTTCTTTGTTTTTGGAATACTAGTCTTTAGATCATTTGAGCGTCCATTCCATTTACGTTGGGGTGGGAAACATTAGCTATAGTTTTTGGACGTTTTTATACGTTTTTATTTTGTAAACTTCCGTTTATTTGCATAAAAATATAGCTTTTTTGACTAGGGTAGCGGTAGGACGTGCTAAAGGAGAGGTGATTAGCACTTCTTACCGCGTATACGCCTCAGATAATTTCGAAGCAACTTTTGTTGAAAATTGAAAAAATGAAAACATGATAAAAAAGAACAAACATAGAATATGATAACAATCTAACAAACAGACGCAATTACAGACACAAACACAAATATTAACTCTTTCGAAATTACGCAGAAAAATACAAACGACTACGTTTGTAATGTACACATACATGCTGGCAATAGCCAAAATTTGTACAATGAAGACAATAACGAAATAGCTTTGCCAATTTCGTGAGCTAGAGAGAAGTTTTGAACATGGATATCTCTCCGAAAAAAGTGTGGGAGGAGTATGTCTCGAAAAACTTTTCTTCTTTGCCTGACAATTTTATCGAAGAAATGGCAAGGAGAAAAGTCATATACCTAATCTCTCGAAAAGTGAAAGGGCATTCAGTATATCCTCAAAGGATAAATTAAAGGAAGCTCTGGCTCACGTGTGAACGATGTGGTTTTCATTGACCGGGGCAGGGCAAGTGATATTATGTGTCTGGTCTTCAGAACCGAGGACGAGGCGTGGTGATAGGCTGAGTTGGTGCTCCACACAAATACCAACAGGCTGGTGCCATAGTATATAGACAGCGTAATGCACAGTCCACGGTATGGTTGTGATCACCGAGGTGGCCAAAATTGACATGTGGTCAAGTGGGTTCTGCATTGACATCTGAAAACCACAGAACTGTACCCCATCGACATTGCAGAAAAAACAGCGACATGAATGGTGGTGCATAGCAGAAAGACTAGCTGTTACAAGTGTAGCAGTATGAGCTATTTGATGGTTTTCTGCCCAGAGGAGCAGGAAAGAATGAGGCGGACAGTATCAGAGTCAGCAAAAACAGCAGTATTACCAAAATGCTGCTACATCGATAGATGATGGACTTGTCTCGTCTCTGATTCCAGGACCTGAGAACTAGGAAGAGGACCAGGAAGCCAACAAGGGGGCCGACCAGACCAGAAACCCAGCGAACAGCAAATCAAAGTCCCTCCTACCAGCAGTGCCATCGAATTGTCTTACGACGATGGGGAGCAGAAGTAGTATGTACAGGGGTTGGAAACTGTATGGGTCAGTAGAAGATAGAACAAATAAGATATAAAAAAAGAACAATGAGCGCAAACCAAAGTCATATAAAATATACGAAAAGGTATCTCTCCACGTGATGACATGAGATTCACGGTCCTGCAAACTTGTAATGTGGCCCTGAGACAATGAAGGGTATTTTGAAGTGCAATTATGAGGACGATGTACTGACTGAGTGGGAGGATATAGGCCAGGATTTTAAAAGACATTCAGACGATAGGATGCTGTTGAAGATCACACTGATGGTCTATCACACTATAAATAATACATTCTCGGAGGACGTTGGGTGCTTTTAGTCCCGTCCCCAACCAAACGCTTACAGACACCATTATGAGAAGTGTCAGGCGGACAGAGGCTGTGGTTTCTCACTAGTGTGAGTGTGTGGCGGGGTTACTCTAATTGTTTACTCGTTTCTTTAAATCATATATATATTGAAATATATCTGTTTTATATAATCCGTTAATTATTGTGTGTGTCATATTAACATTTTTAAAATGTCTAAATATACTCTGGAGCGCCTTTGCCATCCGTCAATTTTATATAAATTTGTTGTACATGACCACACATATTTGTATCCCATTTGTAGCCAGTCTATTATATGTATCAATGGATATGTTGGCAAAATAGAAGACATTATTATTATTATTAATATTATTATTATTATTATTATCCGACGGAAGTTGGAATTTTTATTGTTATAGATTTCCAAGACATTTTCGCGAAAGAGAATACTGAATTCTCAGTGTCTCCCTTAATAGGGAGGAGCGGTCGGATGCGGCCGTGGCAGCAGTAACGCAAAAGCTGTTGTCTGCTTTGCAAATAAAGTGAATTCATCCGAAAAGTTTTCGGAGAAATATAATAACAAATATGTAGGTGTTAACTCCGGCAACACCAGTAATGCTATGGTGCAAAACAGTAGCAACAACAACAAAAAAGAAGTATAATGCAACGAAACTCGGAAAGATTACGATGTTAACAGCGACAAGACCAACGACACAACGTTTCAGAATGTCAGGGATAAACCGAGAAAAACAAGTGACACCAGCATCATCAACACCCCAAAAGGAGGTGAAAGAGAACAACAGCAATAGTAATAGCGACACAAATGAGAATATCATTAAAGTGAAAAACATTAACAAAGAATAACGACAGCAATAATGAACACTACAGTAAAACCAAGCAGTGCACCTCATTCACAAGAAAAGTCATCGGCACCTGGATTAAACACTCGCTTCAGTTAAAAAATGAACATATAAGGTGAGTGAAGCCTTATATAAAGAATCCTGGGATAATAGTGCTTCCGGAGGGTAAGCTGAATTGTTCACTGAGAGGCATAATCACCAATAGGCGGAAACACATTTCCCAGTGCAGACAGAAAAGTACATGAAAAGTATGCGTGCTGCTATTTGGTATCTCGGAAATAGTCTGTGAAAGCCTTATCCCGAAGTGAGGAAGAAGCGAAAATGTAATCCAATAACCCAAGTGTTTCACGGGGAATTAGTCTAATTCCTACCTATATGTCTCATCATTCTACTAAAGTGACGATTCATAAAGTG
The DNA here is from genome assembly GCA_027124095.1 of Muusoctopus leioderma. Classification (NCBI taxonomy): domain Eukaryota; kingdom Metazoa; phylum Mollusca; class Cephalopoda; order Octopoda; family Octopodidae; genus Muusoctopus; species Muusoctopus leioderma. The sequence continues at coordinate 4,150 of JAOPJM010526710.1, forward strand.
CCACCAAATTTAGATTAGTGGATACATTCTAAATGTTCTTGCCATGGATAAATTCTATAGGTTCGGCAGACAACCACGCATCTCCGATGGTTTGCCCTACGAGCTTTATGGAAACATGCTAAACTTGTTCATTCCGCTCTTGCCAGACGTCTATCGTAACTAGAAGTAGACATGAAACTTCTCCAGCTGTGTTAGCCAGGGAGTGTTAGCTCTGCTGAAGAAGGATGCAAACAAGGGTGACATTATTGAAAATTTCCGGGCTATAACATTGATGAAATTGGAGTGAAATATTTTGGTCAAGGTGCTCACGTCGTTGGTTGTGAGATCGGCAGCATATAGACCTGTACAATTCTCGGAAAATCTATTTACGACCTCTACATCAAGAGATACATCGTTGAGAATATGGGAATAAACCTGATATCTATGGGTGTTTCATCTACTTTGTTCAAACAAACGGTATTTGGCAGCTGCTCTCAGTGTAGCCAGCTTTGGTTCTGGTTTCAGAGTCGATATTGCTTCAGTGTACGGCAGCATCGGTTCGGTGGTCAGACTAAATGGTCACCTATTGAAACCATTTCGAATCATGCGCTCGGTTTCACAACGGAGTCTTCTCTCGTTACCCCTGTATGGTTTAGCTCTTGCGCTATTGCTACAGAATATATAGATTTTCAAAAGCGTATCGATCGAAATCAGATGCCAGAGGGCTGTCTGCATGCACGGATATCATCGTCGTCATGGTGCAGAGCAACACAGAAATGTCGGTGGCCGGCACCCTAGATTGTAATAGTAAAACTTACATTAAACAGAACAAAACGCAGGGCTTGTGAATCGGCACCTGGCGAGACAAGTCCCTTCACACCAGCAAGCGCGGTGGGTCACTTAAGCGATGGACATGTTATGATACTTAAGATCGGTTTCGAGCCAGACCTCCGGGTGGATAGAAACTTGAATGAAGTTACAATCTGGCTGACCACCAATCTCATCCAGCAATGTTCTGAAAGGAAGTTACCGCTGAAAGATCTGACGGAGGTGGCGAAGGTAATCATCAACTGTGTTATTTATTAGCGGCTGACTGCGCTATCTTACCCCATTTTTCTTCTAACCAGATTAGAACGTCTACTCTTTCACTTTTTGTAGAAGGGATGCGTCCCACTGCTCAGGAGGCTCTTCTTCCAGCGATGAGCAGACGGAGTCATCTGTCAAACATGTCTTTCCACAACTCGTCTCTTTGACGAAGCTGCAGTCCTAGGTCAAGCGAAGATCATAATTGGGCCCCTGGCATCTGGAATGTTGTCAGACCCTAACAGGCTCTCGACCAGTAGAGCAATGCGGTCGTTTGCATGTCCACATATGCATTTTATAGAGGATTTCGAGTAATTAATAATTAAAAGATGAAATTAATTCTTATAATGCTTAAGAGAAAATCTGTTAGTCCCTACAAACAGATTTCCTCTTAAGCATTATAAGAACTAATTTCACGATGAATTAATTTCATACGATGACAACAACGGATATTTTTCGAGCAAAGTGTACCTCATCAGCGATCAACACTTACTTGATTTATCTTCGTTCATACTATTGGCATGCTTCAGTTATTTCTTTAATCTCAATTTTGTTTAATATACGGCAAATAACTGCCGGCCAAAGGTCTTTGTAACCACCATCAATGTCTAAACATCTCTAACTCATGATCAAGCATGTTCGTCCTGTCTGTGCATCGCTGACGTGGTCCAATAAGACTGAAGCGTATCTGATGCTGACACCGTCCCCGCAAATAAAGACTGGATTTTCCCTTAAGCCTGAGAATTAATAATGTTATAATATAATCCCTAATTTCCTTACATTATGTCCCATTTTCTTTGTGAGTCGCTAACGATTGCTGGTAGGCTTCTGTATTCTTTCTTCAGCTAAGAGGCAATTTTCAATTCATTAAGAAATGACTGTGAGAATATGGTCTGTTAAATCCAATATACGAATAATTTATATAATTCCAAGAAATATTGGTTTCACATAGCAAGTCTCATATTCCAGCAATACATTAACCCGCTAAACAAATCTAGGATTTGCAAATGTATCACATACATCTCAATGAATATGAGTACTATTATTCTCATTTCCTTTCTGACAATACGTTTAGAATATGGGTTATATTATTGACCTCATAATTACGCTAAATAATCCGAATGAATAAAATAATAACATCAACGATATCAATAGTCATTTTATTTGCATTCATTTTTAACATCCTAATAAAAATTAGTCAAGAATCACGTGAGTTTTACAGTTAATTATGTAATTCTGAATCGCCATGTGCACAAAGCTGGTAAGCTTTTGTCAGCATATTTAATGCATGAAGTACTAAAGTAAAATGAAACATGCAGTACGAACGAAAAAGTATTAGTCAATGTCTAATTGTATTTTTTTTCATTTTGCCGACATATACGGGAGGCAAATTCCAAAACCTTTATGCGTATTTTGGTGTCATCAACGAACTATAGTGTAAACCAATCATAATGTGAATATACAGAAATGTGCATTAAAAATATTAGCGAGAAGAAGAGAATTGTCCAGGATTTACATACTAATGATAGACCTTCGGCATGGTAACAGTAGGTAAGCGAGAATCATAATATATAATGTATAGATTATTAAAAATATAAAGTAGAATACAATGTAATGAGAAACAAATTTAGTCGATTAATAATAATATTTTTTTTTATTTATTTATGTTTTATGTCTTAGAGCTAAGCCTGTTTAAAATAAAGTGGACTCGCTTGTTGGAAATCAATCGTCTAAGCAAAAATAGAAGATGTTGGTAGAAATAGGTTACACACTTCTGATTTACTCTTTAAATTATTTTGGGTAATGCAAGAATAATACACGGGGTAATTGATAGACGCCGAAAACATGCCTTGGTGTACTTAACATAGTCTATTTAAGTTTAAATTCAAATTTCACCGAGGTCGATTTGTCCTTCTATGATAGCAGGACCTATTAAATAAGTACTAGGATTGACTTAATTGACAGTTTCCTTCACGATAAATCGTGACATGCAGTCAATGTTATAAATCCTTTATATTATTATATAGTCTAATTCACAAATAATTCGTTGCAAAGAAAATAGCCGGTGCTCAATCAAGTTCCCAAGAACTAAATCGATGGCGAAGTGAAACTTATGGAGTTCGATTACAGAAATAAAGATTTGAAATAATTTGTAGACTTTTAACAAAGTTGCTTTCGGTATGAATATAAGTAACACGAACACCATGATACGAAGGTCTCTTTGCAATAGTAAATAATCTGATATTAAATTTGCTGCCAAAGCGATAAAATGATTGACAACGGAAGGCTGTATACTACGCTCGGGATATAATAATTTTCAAGTATAGCTGTTTAACAAGCAACTGTAATTAAACTATCAACTATATCACTCAATAACTGTCAAGATATAAGAATAATAGATAATTAACTATGAATATATGTATACATCTACACATACTCATACACACAGCTTATATATATATATATATATATATATATGATTAAAATACAATGGATATTTATAGTATTTATTTCATATTACAAATGTTTCTGCTGACAAAAAACAGGATTACCTGTAAATTGAGAGCTTCCTCAGATATGACCAAATATATCTATAAACATGAGAAGATAACTCTGAATTCAAAATTGTTTAACGGTTTAGGCACATATGAGAAGAGATAGAAAGATGGATAGGTTGTAACTGATATTTTTAACACACATATATATTCCTATCTATAAATTAATTATAATATTTCACATTCATATCAATATATATATATATATATATATATATATATACAATTTATTGGAAGCTACATCAACGCACAATGTTACTTCCATTTTCTCGTTGCTTTTCTTCAAAGATCAGGAACGAGAAACTCGGAGTAACAACATTTATTTACGCAATGAAATAGAATCTGAGGAAGTACGCCATACACAATATATATATATATATGAGAAGCAACAATGATAGAATACGTAAAGTATGATAACCCCCTACTACTGCTATATACGCATTGTACTGTCTATAGTTATAAATACTTAGCTTTAATTACACAGCCAAACATTATTTATGTTCATTTTAAAATAGCTTCCTTTTCATAACTGAACCGCCTACCATGTCATATGCTAGAAATCTCGAAACCTTAAATGCATTGTGTAGAATTGTCAACTTAATTGATTTAGAAAAATACATTTCTGTCCATAAGTTACTATACCATCTTTTGTTTTTATAACGTTATCATAAAAGGGTTTTAATTGCCGAAAGTCCGTTGTTATGGGATATCTCATGTGAAATATATTACAGCCAACTTAAATTCAGTTATACTCACATGAAAATAGAACAACTTAAATATGAATGACAAAGAAAACATTAACTACGATGCTGAGTTTTAGAAGTTTTGTTAATGTTATTGATAAGTTTAATCTCGTGATAACGTGTTTGACTATTTGTAGTGTAAGTCTGTGTGGTGTACAGTCTGCATTGTTCCTTTAACAATACCTATATCAAGTTCAGTCAGCAACACATAACTTATGCTCATTCATAAATGTGGCATTGTTTATTGCTAATTTCGTTTACAACTTTTGAAATGACTAAAGTATATTCATCACCATTGTTGTTATACATTTAGCTTCCTCCCAGTGTATTTTACACAAGTATTTTGCAGTTTTATAAGTTATGCCCTATTCCAGTGCAAACAAAAAATAAATAAAATACCTATTAGGCATTCGTGTGATATGAGACACATATTTAATGGCTTTAAATGATACCAAAAATAGGTTTCACAAAGGAACATATTATCCAGTTATTTCAAGAAATGAACGAGATAATTAATATTTTGCTTTTAAACCAAAATACACTTTGGTTCCTTCCTCGATGATTTTCATCTTGTCGAATGAACCACTAAGTAGCTGATATTGTGAACTAGATGATAATTCAGATTAATTATTTTTGGTTTTCCCTTCCGTAATTACTCTATTACACAATAAAATATACTTCAATAACAACTCGTCTTTGATATATATTTATTGATTTCAGTTACAGTTAATATACGAATTTGTGTACAATGTTCTTTCTTTATTTGAAGAAAGGTATAATAAATAACACAGTCGTTAATGCGTATTAATTGATTGATTTCAGACAGGAGAAATGTAAAGACAATTAATGGAACAGTAGTGAAGTTAATTTTCCTCTTTCATTTCAACGGAGATACATAATAGGAATTAATAATGTAATTACGAAACATCGATAAATTTACCCCCCCCCCCTCCCCACCAGCCTACACATATATATTCCCATCATCTCATTGACTGAAAGAATTTATTCCCAAGAATTTTTATTTCATTATTAGTATAGAAATAGACGATTATTTTCGGACATGTTGTATTAGTCTAGAAATATAAGCGTAGGAAATATGGTGCTTATGAATCTCTACAAATCCTCTACATCTGAGGAAAAAAATATTACGAAATGATTCATTTTGATCAGGCAAACGCAAAATACATTATTGAGTAAATGGTATCATTAAAACAAAATGAAAGTCGGCGCTTAGCTCCATGTTCTTGATGTTAAATGGAAGAGACAGAAATATGCCAGTGTATCCCAGCTATGTATCCCAGCTATGATTCACAGAAGATCTGATATCTATTACCGAAAGCTAGATGAACTGCCTGCCGTTGTTTCATTTGATCAAGTTAAGTATCTTCTCAATAACAGAAGTGTGGCAGGTTATATTACAGATCTTAGATTTCCCAACTGCCGCATTTACCCTTATCACCTCAAGCAAGAGAGGAGACATCTACTAGAAATAATAGCCAATGAAACAATATCACTCAACAACAATAAAACATGTTAATTATTTGAATATATATATGTGAAACTTGTATTATTAAAGCAGTACATAATAATTACTTTTTTTAAAACATTTTCCCCACGAGGTTTAAATTATATCAGATAGCAGTAACATATATAAACAAGAATATTCAAAGTGTTTTTGTATTGGTGTTAACCAAGATAGGTAAGTATGTATAATAGAATTCGGACGCAAATAAAATTGCAATGTTTCAGGTATATTTATATATTTCGTATATATAATAGACTATACAAACATGCATATATACATACATTCATACATACATATATGCATACAAGTGTATATGCATACG
>JAOPJM010526716.1:0-10356 GCA_027124095.1 Muusoctopus leioderma
ATCGTATACAGAACAGTATACAGAATAAATATTAGACTTATCGAAAATTAATTCCAAGCTAGAGACAAAAAAAACAAAACTTTGTGGACTTCCCAAGTAGGGAGATATCTGTTATATATTTTAATCATGTTTTATAGTCATTTGCATAAGTTTCCTTTATATTCTTCACATGATATTGCTGTACTAACTTGCTACAGAAGATATTTGATAATATTTATTTTAAAAAAATTACCTTTCATACCTAGAAGGTGATGCTCCAGTATGACCCTTAGCTGTGATGGCTACTAAAGCAAACTATTCCTGGTAAACATCAATTTTGTGTCGTCTTTTCGCTGGTGAAATTTCTAAATACAGTCATTATTTTTCTGGTTTTCCCGCCTAGTCTTGTTAATTCAGTTTACTTCCTAATTAAGAAAACCGTAATTATAACCTATTACTGGAACAGCTAAACTATTGCTACATATTATCATATTTTTTGTCGTTTAGCTCGACCTGCTAGAAATAGCTGCTAATTTCCCTCAAGCCACACACGATACGGTGAATTGACAGAGTCGTTAGAACGTTGAATAGAATGCCTTGCAGTATTCGTTCCGGCTCACTGCGCACTGAGTTCAAACCCCGCCGAGGTCGCCTTTGTCTTTCATCCGGGGTAGATAAAATAAAGTACCAGTCTAGGCCGATGGAGTGGCGGAATCGGTAGAGCGTCGAACGAGATGCCTTGCGGTATTTGTTTCGCCCTCTGTACTTACAGTACAGACGGCGAATTAGCTGAGTCGTTAGTGCATTTGTGGTATTTGTTCTGGCTCACTGTGCTCTGAGTTCAAATCCCACCGAGGTCAACTTTGCCTTTCATCCTTTTGGGGCAGATATATAAAATACCAATCTAGGGTGGTGGACTGGCGGAATCGTTAGAACGGTATTTGTTCCGGCTATTTGCGTCTTAAGTTCAAATCCCACCGTGGCATTCCCGGTGGGTTGTAGACTTAATCCGTCGTCCGGTTTGACACCACCACCTGGAACCTTGGGTTACTTTAGGGAAGTCCAATCTTTTTCAAGCTCTCGGACCAGGTCTCCGGTTTGAGAATACTTTCCTCTTATATACACATACAAAAAGACGGGATCGTCAGAGTGGAAGGCTTCTGATCATAACGCTGCGCAATCCGAGCTGACCCGGGGCTAAACAACAACAACAACAACAACAACAACAACAACAGCAACAACAACAACAACAGCAACAACAACAACAACAACAACAACACCAACAACAACAACAACAACAGCAGCAACATCATGTGCTAATGAGGGAGCCTCTACACAGTCACCCAACCTACTAGAAATTACAGCCAACCAAATCTCCTTCATATCACACTCTGCTGTCTTAAAATTGAAGGACGCGTTGGATAATTTAGTCGGAGATACATTGTGTCTGAAAATAAAAGATGAAATGGTCACGGCTGGAATGAGTTTGATTATAGGTTCGCTCAATCTCATTGTTGACCTGGGACATAGCAACAACAACACCAGAGAGAGGGAGAATGACTCTACGTCACTCTATATGCCAACAATAGCACCCAAATCTTTCTGAAACTACATCGTCTTAAAAAAGGAAAGACACATTGCACAATGCAGTTCTAAATATATAAAAATGCGGGATTGTCACGACTGGAATGCCTTTGATCGTAGGTCTGCTCAGTCTTAGGTTTGACCCGGAGTTTAGCAACACCAACTCACTTATCCATCAATGACAATAGACTAACGAAGTGGGTTACTTGTTTTCGTAATGTCAATGGTAGAAGCTGTTATTATTGTTGTTTAGCTCCAGGTCGGTCTTAACTGAGTAGACATATGATCAAAGAACCCCATCCATGACCATCTCGTCCTTCTCTATGAGATTGCATATCTGGAACTACATTATCCAACGTGTTTTTCATGACAGTGTAGTGTAATTTTAGGGAGGTTTAGTTGCTATTTCTAACATGTTGGGTGTCCATATAAAGCTGCCTTGTAGACTCGTTAGTACCGCAGTAGATGAGCAGTGTGTGTGTTTGTAAAAGCTTTTAAATGTAAGCTGTGTTGTGCTTATAAAAGCTGTTATCTAAATTTTCTTGCCCTCATCAAATTTGAGTTGTACAGTCCAAATCAATTGCTATTCAGAAGATATGACTTGCGAATTTACTTCTTTTGCTGACATGAAACATTGATTATGGACGTTGAGGCCTTAAATTATCATCAGATTGCAGAACTTGAAGAACCAAATTATTAGAAACATTCATACTGGGTATTTTCATTACATTACACTATAAAATACAACACCAAAATTGCATATACATGTAAGTAAAACATTTTAGACATGACTTAAATGATTTCTATGAACAGATCTTGAAAACATATTGCAATGAGTACATGAAGACCTAGTACAAAAACAGAATTACCACAACGAAATATACTTGTAACTCTACACACTCCCTGTTCAGAAACACCTTGCATTATAGACATTTACACATACTTTCCTTCAACAGAACTAAGACACAATCACTAATATGACATATACGTATAATAAAAGTTTCGAGAGTAAATAAATATATTTGAAGTAATTAACAGTTTGTGTGTTTTTGTATATGGCTAATATGGGTCTTCCACGCTGCGACCATTTTAGTTTCAACACACGATCTCAGATCAAATCACTTGCCAGACAAGTACAACTCCGAAATATATATATATATATTTGCATTTTAATTTACAAATGGGAGAAAAAAGTACTCAATATATTTAATAGAGTTTATTCAGCTATTCGAAACTGAGGTTTCTCTCCATTGCTAGTCTAAGCTTCCCATTTACATGTTTCACAGTCGGAAACAATGTTCTATTTTCTATTGAATGTTGAATGTCATAGATTAACTAAAAGTCAGTCAATCCAAAAGTATATAAAAGTTATAGTAAAGTGATAAACAACCCTTAGCTTGCAGAAAATCACGAAATTGCAGGGTAATGACCTGTTTGACCTACTGAGTTGCTTTAGCCACAGACAACCAACCATTACTCTAAGCTATGAATTTCGTCACAGCTTGATGCACTCTGACCTAATTGAAACTAGTTGTGGTAAATACAGTGTAGCAACATGCAGCAAGGATAATACTTAAATTTTGTTGATCAAATTAATTTTCTCTTTTTTCTCATTAATATAACTAGTAATTTTATGAATATTGATACTTTCCTCTGGGTAATCTTGTAATTTTATCAACGCGCAGAAAAAAATATTTCAAAATATCAATACTGCTACTTTCCCATGTCGAGGTAAGTACACTACTTATAGTGTTTTTTCGTTCATAAATTTTGTTGATAAAATTCATTTTTTTCTTTTTCTCGTTGGTATATCTCCTAATTTTATGAAAATACTGATACTTTACAATTTTCATAAAATTACTAGATATACCAATGAGAAAAACGAAGGGATTAATTTCTTGTTGCACATTGGTAAAATTACTAAATTACCACACAGGAAACTATCAATATTCATAAAATCAGTAGTTATACTCACAAGAAAAAGGAAAAAATATTAATTTGATCAACAAAACTTAGGTATTACACTTACTGCATGTTGAGCTTATCTCCACATGGAAAAGTATTACTATTGATATTTATGAATATTTTGCTGCACGGAAATTATCAATATTCTTAAAATTACTAGTTATACCAACAAGAAAAAGGAAAAAAATTAATTTGATCAACAAAAATTATGTATTACACCTGCTGTGCTGTATTTATCATGACCCGCTTGAGACTTATATTTAACTAATGGAGAAATGTTGCAGGTCTGAACCCGGAACTATTGTCTCAAAATGTTTTTAATGTTATACCAAATACGGCTTCATTAGACAACTTTCACTCTATTATTTCCAACCATGTCCAAGTGAAAACCACAAGGCATAATCCACATGGTTCTAAGGGTGGGTGAAAAGACCATGATTATACTGGTTTGCGGGTGAAATGGATACAACCACCTATCTTGAAAGAGAATGGATCCTTTAGGAATATCCTAAAATGACAAAATAATTATACACAAAACACAAATGTCACAACTTTCCAATGTGGATTTCCTGTGTATCTCTCTCTCTATTGATGATATATATATATATATATATATATATATATATATCATCATCATCGTTTTACGTCCGCTTTCCATGCTGGCATGGGTTGGACATTATATATATATATATATATATATATATATATATATACACACACACACACACATCAAGAGTAATTAAGAAGAGAATTAATGTGAAAAAACTATTGAGTACTGTAAAAGAAATAGTTAATAATAATAATAATAATAATAATAATAATGAGACTAGAAATATTGCTGAGGGTTGGGGGTAGGGAAAAAAATAGTAAATTAGTCTATGGTAAGGAACGAAAGAAGAAACTCCTTCCCCCTCCCCACCATTCCAAATTGGATCCGTTTTGAACTGCTCAATTATATTGAAAATTCCAGGAACTTTACCCAGAATTAATTACAAGAGGCATATCAATAATTCTAAATTGGATTTGAGAATTGTGTGGAAATATATTCATGAAATTGGTGTTAACTAAAACATACATGCCCTAAGACAGCATGGTGTTGATTTGAGGGAGATTTGGCTGCCATTTCTAGCAGGTCGAGTGACCGCATAGAGGCTTCCTCATTAGTATGGGCTTTGCTTGTTTCTGTGTGCGTGTGTGTGAAAGAGAAAGAGAGAGCTTGTGTGTTCCGTCTATGAGAATGTAATTCATATTCTGTGTGTGTGTGTGCAGTGACATTGGGGACAATGGAATAGTTTAAATGATAACCACTCAATCGCGTCTAATTTACTTCACGCCAAGCAAAACCAATTAAGTCCTAACGACATTATCTTAAACGACTTTAGATTTCGCTAAACTTAGGCAGCTGCGATTTCACACACACACACAAACAAGGTAGGGTTATATATATGTAATACAGTGAGTTGAAAAACTTTGATTAACTGAGATTATCCGTGTAATTAATAGACAAAAACTCCCTCAATGGGTGTTTAAAATCTAAAAACGACAAGCAAGGAAGATAACTCCAATAAGATCAATTAATTGAAATTTTGGAAAATATATAAATCACAGTATTGGAGTGGATCTCCCTCATACACACACAGAGCTAACTACTCTGATGTAATCAGAAATTCAGAAGTAGATTGTTGTTGCTGTTGTTTAGACTGAGTTCGGCCATAATCCAACAGACCATCTCGACTTTTATTTAAACTGTGTATCTACAACTAGATCAACCAATGCATCTTTCATTTTTTATGATGATAGGTTGTGATTTGAGGGAGATTTAGCTATCATTTTTAGTAGGTTGAGCAACGATACAGAGATCACTTTACTGGGTTGGCAATTATACATATGTTGTTGTGTAACTCCAGGTCAGCCTTGATCAAACAGACCTATACATTCATAGATATTATTATTATTTATGTTGGTAGAAGCAACCACAGGTAGAGGATTAGCAGAATCGTTAGAGCATCAGACAAAATGCCTTGCAGTATTCAGTCACGGCTCTTTATGTTCTGAATTCAAATCACACCAAGATCAACTTTGCTTTTCATTCTTTCTGGGGTGTCGATAAAATAACTACCAGGTGAGTACTGGGATTCGACATAACCAAATATGGGCTGACATACATCACCTGTGTGTGTGGTGATTTAGACGGCTGGTTATCCAGTAATTAACGTGGACCAATGAGCACCACATCCAAAATGATACGCAACATAAGTGCCCACTGGCATTATTTTGCCTGACCAAAAAATACAAAAGAGATCAGTTTTCACACACACATACACTCGGGGTAAACAATTGTGTGCTGAGGGTGCTGCTGCACTCTGTCTCCAAATGCAGGAGTTGATGTGTCTCATCAGGCGGTGAAGTAGCTCTGTAGGTGTTTAGGCCCCTTCCACCATAAGTCAAATAATGGAATATTAATGTGTTCTATAAGTTTCAAAAAGAATGCCAAATTTGGAATTTGATGTGAGGAGCCCTGGAACATGCATTATGTACGTTACCTCTGATCATTACAAAATAAGCGTGAGTAGTCAAAGCGCTGGTCCAAAAACGAACTGCACAAAATAAGAAAGGGAATAAGTTCAATCAAAATTAGACATTAATTGATTATGTAGTTAAAACCCTATTTAGTTTCATAATAACCCTATACAGACTGTAGTTATATGCTGAGGTTCCAGCCTGCATAAAATGGCAAAGAAATCTTAAAGGAAGAAGACAAAGTGATTTGAAGAATATACAAACAAGTGACATCACTTTGTATCAATGTTATAAGAAATATCCCAATTTCTTTACGAATTATGCCTGATCAATACTTACAAAAAAACTTTTCAGCACGGAAATCTTAAATCATCTCGCATTTATTATATATATATATATATATATACGCATACAAGTAAAGATCACTCTCCTTTCAGCCTTCACCGGCGATCCTAGTTTTCAGTGGCGATTTTTCTTTTGCACCGGCCACCGCCATCATGTAAACAGCAAATTTTTTTTTTCCTTCTTTCAACTCACTTTCGTCTATCTGCCGAAGGATTACGTCCGAAGTGCCAAACTCATCTTTATTCTTCCCCAAGCGTCAAGCTAATAACTTTTTTGATTACACTGTTGTCCATGTTTCTTGTTTTTTATCTCGTACTGAATACACTGTTGTCCATGTTTGTTTTTCTCGTTTTTACCTCTATCTCTCTCTCTATATATATATATATGACGGGCTTCCACCCAATTAGTGCAGATATATATAGTTCTAGATACACTATGCCTGAATTAAAAGATGGGATGTTCATGGTTGGAATGTCTTTGATCATAGGTCTGCTCAATTAAGACTAACATAGAACTCAACAACCACAACACAACAACAACAACACATACTCACATACAGATACATTGTATTTGTTTCCATTTAGAATGAATAATAAATCCAACTAATAAAGATGTATTATTCATGTTGTTATCTTTCAGAACCATGACCAATCGATACTTATTGAACAAAGGTTCCGATTCCAGCAACAACAGCAACTCTTCCAATATGAACACTCGTCGATTTATTTGTCATCACTGTGACAGCAAATACCCCATAACTACAGCCAAATACTGTTGCGAGTGCGGCGTTAAAAGAATTACTCTCAGTTAGTACTCCAGCTGGGACAGACAAAAACAAAAAACCAAAAAAACAAACAAAATAAAAACGGTTGTGTTTTTTTATTAGCCCTCCGAAACAGGAGAAACATGTGATTCAGAGCTATAGACCACAAAATAAAGCCTGTTTTTATATCAAGTAAACCCACCCTTTTTGCTGGTGAGCGATTGCTTTGATATGACAGGATGAAAATTGAAAAAAAAAAGAAAGAAACTGTAGACCTCATTGAAGCAAGCACTCTATGCATCTTCCTCTTGATCTGTTCCATTCATGAAATATATATAGAGAGAATTATTTATGATTTTACATAGTTTTAGTTTTATATTTGTATGTTTTCTGTTCTACGTATTCTTTTTTTTTTTTCCTTTCTTTCTGAACAAATGGTGAGTCCCACAACACCTAACTTTGTTGGGTGTTCCCCCACCAATTCATGTAGTAAAAATGTAGAACTGTCAACCTAGTAGGGCCTGTCCAGCTCCAAGCTATATGTATATATATATATATATATATATATATATGGTAGAACTGTCAACCTAGTAGGGCCTGTCCAGCTCCAAGCTATATGTATATATATATATATATATATGGTAGAACTGTCAACCTAGTAGGGCCTGTCCAGCTCCAAGCTATATATATATATATATATATGGTAGAATGTCAACCTAGTAGGGCCTATCCAGCTCCAGGCTATATGTATATATATATATATATATATATGGTAGAACTGTCAACCTAGTAGGGCCTATCCCGCTCCAAGCTATATGTATATATATATATATATATGGTAGAACTGTCAACCTAGTAGGGCCTATCCAGCTCCAAGCTATATGTATATATATATATATATGGTAGGACTTGAACTATTCAGTTGTAACAGTGGCCTCCCTATTGCCTATGGCAGTGAATTGTATTCTCAGTGGAACCTATTTATAGCTAGTCATTAAGAGTTAAATGCCTTTACCAAGGACAAGATAAGACCTGTTGGCCTTTCAGCTGCTAGGATTGGTATTGTATCAATTTGGCCAGCTGTAAATCTCTTTCTTAAATATATTAGCTTCAAATTCCCAGTGTAACCTGCCTTTCTTTCTGAGTAAAATTCAGGATCCAAGGAAACTAGTGATAGGTCTGTGTTGGTAACAGTTAGTTCATGGAAGAGTTTGATAAGTTCAGTCGCCATGAAGAGTGAAAAATCTAATGTTTTCAGCTATTTACTCTGTCTGGGACAAATGTCAGATTTTATTAAAACTTCTTCAACTTTATTTTTAATTTTTATTTTATTTTCCTTTGCAATTTCAGTTTAGAAAAAAACATGTTTTTTAAAAAATATAAATGTGAAATTTCAAACTAAAAAAAAAGAAGAAAAGAGAAAGACGAAGTGTAGAATGCTCAAAACATTACATTCTCTACTTCTCATGGCATTTTTTCTATGAACTCATGTCTTTTTTTTAGTTTATTTGGTTTCTGAAAGTCAAAAATATTTCCTTTATCATTTCCACAACAAAAACTCCATCAAGGCAGGATGCTGCTTCAGTTTATATTTAATTAATCTGTTAAAAATATATTCTAACTTGAAAAATTTTGTGGAATTTTGACGTTTTCAACTGTTAGTTTTCACTTTAGTCATTTAACTTTGTCCGTATGTTTTATAGGAATTTTGATTCAATTATTTTATTTTCATTTACATTTTTTTTAAAGAAATTTCCACATTTATAAAAGTGAGATTATTTTGTTGGAAACTTAAATTGGGAGGGAATTAATAAAATAAAATAAAAATTTAAAAAAATTGAATAAGTTTTAAAAACTGACATTTTAATTTGATTTTGAACTGAAATGTTTTAATAAAAATACTGAAATTTTTGAAATTTTTATTCAAGTGATAAGCAAATTTCCTTTATTTTTATTTGCTTTTATTTCAAGTTTTAATTTCTATTTCACTGGTGAATCCCACAACCTCTAACTTTGTTGGGCACTCCTCCATCAATTCATGTAGTAAAAATGTAGAACTGTCAACCTAGTAGGGCCTATCCCTCCCAAACTTTATATATATATATATAATCAAAGATAAAGTCCAGCGTAATCCAGGATAGACACAACCAAGGACAAGATAAGACTTGTTGGCTCTTCAGCCAGTAGGATTGGTATCATCAATTTGGCCAGCTGTAAATCTCTTCTTTAAACATATTAACTTTAAATTCCCAGTGTGACCTACCTTTTCTTTTAGGGTGACATTCAGGATCTGAGGAAACTAGTGATGGGTCTGTGTCAGAAGAGTTTGATGAGTTCAGTTGCCATGACGAGTGAGAAATCTAACGTTTTCAGCTATTTACTCTCTGTCTGAGACAAATGTCAGTTTTTAGAACTTTTTCAATTTTATTTTTAATATTTATTTTATTTTTCCTTTGCAATTTAAATTTACGAAAAAATGTTTTTTTTTTATAAACGTGAAATTTCAAGCCAAAAAAAAAAAAGAAAGAAAAAAAAGATGAAGGACAAAATGCCACAAAATGTTAGATTCTTTACTCCTCATGAAATTCGAACTTATCCAACTTGTCTATGACCTCTCCTAAGCCTTTCTTTGTGTTTATTTGATTTCTGAAAGTCAAAAATATTTCCTTTATCATTTCCACAACAAAAACTCCATCAAAGCAGGTTACTGCTTCAGTTTATATTTAATTATTTTTTAAGAATATATTCTAACTTGAAGAATTTTGTGGAATTCTGACATTATCAACTGTTAGCTTCTACTTTAGGAATTTAACTAGGAATTTTGATTCAATTATTTTATTTTTATTTACATTACTTTTTAAAAAATTTCCACATTTATAAAACAGATATTTTGTTGTAAACTGAAATTGGGAGGAAAAAATAAAATAATTTAAAAAATTTAATAAGTTATAAAAACTGACATTAAAATTTGATTTTGAAGTGAAATACTGAAATTTTAATTCAGATGATAAGCAAATTTCAGTTATTATTTAAATTTTATTTCAAGTTTAAATTTCTATTTCCACTATAGCCGCAGATGGCTGTGTGGTTAAGGAGTTCGCTTCGCAACCGCATGGTTTCGGGTTCAGTCCCACTGCATGGCACGTTGGGTAAGTGTCTTCTACTATAGCCTCAGGCCGACCAATGCCTTGTGAGTGGAT